>LYUA01001510.1:179216-190556 GCA_002093875.1 Calopteryx splendens
ATGAGGTTGATGGTAATGAATATCCTAGGGAATTTTGCATTTTTAGAAGTGTTTTCCAAGTGCATGAAAACTTTTGTTATGGAAATTTTTTTAAATGTGTAAAGGGTGGTTATTGCTTGTGTAAGTTTGGTGGGTTGTGTGTATTTCTTTGAAATTTTTTATTGATGTTGCTCTGAATTTGGTCTAGGGAGTTTGTCATTTTCACAAATTTAATTGTAAAACAATGAGGCCTGAACCATTTGTGGCTTTTATAAGTATTCATTAATACACTTCATGTCAGTCTCTTTCGGCATGGGCAAAGTGGAGCACAGGTATTTGATCAATTAGGGAAAACTCTCCCTTTCACAAGTATCTTGTGTACTATCCTCTACTTGTATACTCCTTTGTGCACTTTTTTGAACAACTTGAAAAGGTTCTTACTTATTGAAGTGTAGTGTAAGCATTTTAACTGGTGACAGTTTTAATATTGATATGAAATATTCAATATAGTAGGCAACTATTCTTCTCACATTATTCATTCTCTTTTGTACAAATTTGGAACCCACAAGAAATAGTTAATGCATTGATAAAGTAATTACATCTATCAAAGATTTACATCATTACTCACCCACTTCTCACTGATCTTAGGGTAATTATTTTTTAATGTCAGACTAAAAAAGCAACCCACATGGACAACTCAACTTGGTGCACATCAAAAGAACTTTTAATGGTCTTCATTAAAATACCTACTTAGGGGCATAGATTTGGCAACTGTACTTTTTCAACAGGATTGTCTATCTAATTTATCAGTATTTTTTGTTACTCTAATTTCATTTTTTAATTTAGTGCTTTTAATGGAAATGAAGTTAATGGAATTGTAATACACTAAAAAGCAAGGTGGTTACAGGTGCATCCCTGAGACAGAACAACTTCTGGAAAATATACTGAAATTTCATTAGGAAATAACTATTAAAAAACTATTTTTGTACTAGACAATGAAAAGGAATATCATTTAGCAATGGCACAAACTAAACATAATGCTGATTTAATTAAAGAGGTCCAAACACATTCCTGACTGCTTGGTCTGTTATCAAGATGGCAATTGGATTTTTTTAAATTACACACATTGCAATTTTTTCCAGCAACTACTTTGCAAACTCATTTGAGGGATCCAAATATAAATAAAAGATACAGTAATTTTAAACGCAGATAAAAGAAACTCCATTTTCATCTTGAAAAATTCTAATTTATTATATTATATAAGTCGAAGATCTTCTCAATTCTGGTCCTTATACACAAATTAGAAAAAAAAACCTTTACACCAGATTTTAATTTTTTGTGTCTTGTGGAAGCTGACAGTAGTGAGAGGCATCACCGGGCCCTCCGGTCAGTTGCCCAGCGCTCTACACTCTGGACTACCGTGCCCCTTCTTGTTTGTAATAGGTACATAGAAAATCATCACATTCAGACCTTTACATTCCCTCAGATTCCTTTCACCACTCCAAAAAGAAAATTTCTGTTTTTCATTTGTTCAGGAACCAACTTTGTACTCTCAATCCAACTTAATGAAGATGCATATTTCATTTCCTTGGTACTTCCATGGTTAATTAAATATATTTTACTCCATTTTATCAACCTGAATTTGTTTGTGAGATGGTATACTCTATAGAGTCCAAGAATTTGTGGAGTTACATTTTAATATATGAGACTTTGACTTACAAAAACTTTTCGATCCACATAGAAAATTTATTTCTTCAACTAGTTTCACCATACTGTAGCATATACAGGAAAGCACAGGGAGTCAGGTACAAAAACATGTTATATAAAAAAAAGTTCAGGTGGGAGCAGAGAATCACCAAAGAGACTTGGTCGAGGTGGTAGATATATGCATCAGATCAAAGTGGTGAAATGACGTTTTTTGTTTGAATGTATTATCACTTCCGTTCACAAAGTATAATTTATTTTCCAACACAATGCGAAATGCTTCAAAAGTTCATGTGCGCTGGGGAAATTTAAAGTCCCACACTGCTGCGATAGGCAGGAGTCAATACAGCAAGAAATGCTTATCACTCATAAGGTTAACACAGAGATTTATGAAAGCCCCCCAATTGAATCACTGTAGCAAAACACACAGTGCATACAGGCTTCACTGAGACAGCTTTTAATACCCATTCTTCCCTTCCACAATATGTACTTGGAACATAACCAAAGTTACACAAAAAACATTTTGCTCGAAAGACCTTATAATACACCCTTGGTCTTTAATCTTTGTACAATACTGATCCTTGAATGAATTCTAAATAGGTTTGATGGCTCTTGGGAACAGCTGCATCATTAGGAATGTTTGCATCCAATATTCATCAAATACTAATCATCAACGCTGCTGATATCTAATTCCCAGTTAACCTAACCATTCAGGGAGGACATTCACAGGGAAACACCCAATTTATAATTCACCAAAGTTAACTAATTAAAGGCCAATGTTCCAACACCCTTGGACAACCCCCATGTGCTGACAGATATAAGGAGAATACACTGAAATGTTTCCAAACAGTAAGCGACAGTGTCTTGGCACCAAAGTTTTTATTTAGTTCTCTCTCATTTGAAAAAAAATCACATCTTTAGAAAATATATGCATAATGAAAATGTATCGCATAACATTCTAGCAAAAGGCAAAAATAGTTTGTCTATTATTATCTCATTATCTTTCAAACTTGTCTCAAGACATGACTGCACATAAAGTAGGTACCAACATCATTTCTTGGAGCTACTACTGATACAAAGTACGAGTACCACGAAGGAGCAATACATATTAAGGCTATTGCATTTATTATAAAAAAGCTATGTAGTCTGCAGAGAAAGAAGCTATTGTGAGTCATGCAATATTGTCAATAAGAGATTGTTTCACTTTTGTTTACTGCTGTTGCAGTTGGTTTTTAATCAGAAACATGCTATTTCGAACAAATTACTTTATTGCTGAAATACACGAAATAGGCATGAGTTTCAGGCATTTTTGCTCACATGTTTAGAATACCGGAAAACTGCTACTTGTTTATGATTTTGTATTTTATGGAAGTATATATATTATCGGTTTTATTTACAACCTTTTCAATGGAATTAACTTCTGATTACCTGAGAATTAAATATCCAAGATATGTTAAGGCACTGAAAAAAAATAACTGCATTGACTAGCCTTCTAACACACTTTGCTCTTATTGAGGACGCTCAGCAGGTAGCCAAGCAATGCTATAAGCACATGGATTGAGACGAAGGATTATCTCATTGTTTTACGAATTTTTTTCCTTCTCTTAAAGTCCGTTTTGTATTTTCTCCCACATCATCTTCATCACCGGAAGAGGAATCGGTCCCCGAACTTGTGGTAGGCAAGTAATCATCTGAGCTTCCATCATTTAGGTGAGGGTCATCAAAATCATAGTCATCGCTCGACTCTTGATCAGATTCCATCTCTAGCAGAAAATAATGATGATAATTATTGTTAACTTCATTTCCGAAAGTTCCGATGATCACTTTCGGTCACAATGAACCAAATTTATACCTTTTTCCACTTTTTTCTTCCTCTTCTTTTTCACTGGTATTGTGCCGGTTGGAGCAGAAGTGTGTTTGAAATCCCTCTTGTGTTGTGGATTTTGGCGGTAACAAAGCGTTCCATATTGACACTCCGGTCGGTTGTCTGAAGTCCCAGGAATCGCATTATAGTCAGGATCATCGGGGTGACTGAACTGCTTTTTATGTTCCTCGTTGCGCCTAAAACACAAAATTACTTTGAGTTACACGTCACTGATGGACGAATTTTACTTATACTGCTATTACCTATAACAGCTTGCTCCGTATTTACACTGCTCCCTCGGAGCTGAACTGACACTTGAAGCTTCGTCTTTTGATTCAGACACATCTCCTACAAGAGAATCAGGAGACGCAATTCCCGCTGCAGCTTCGTTGTCATCCATGTTATGAGATTCCATTATTGATGACGCCCACAACAGGTTGCTGAAACTTTTCAAATGACACAACAAGACGACTCTATTTCCATATCCACATAACACTTTATCCCAGTGTTGATAAACTGTGATTGATACGACTCGCAGGACAACATTTCTGTTTGTATTCTCTATAAGCTGACCTTGAGTAATAGGTTCACAATAAACATCGCAAGATAGCGCGACGTTCGTTAGTGAAATGTAAATAGATCAGTTATTGGACGGTAGATGACTCTGTGTAATAGAAAAAGGTCCAAGCGGTCAAAGCAAAGCATGGAGCCCTTCCAGAATATAGTATATGAAAATTTGGTATTTATGCTCTCACAATCAATAGATATATATGCTTGAAGATGCAAAGGCATACAAAAATTAAAAATTAATTTTTCGGTGCAAAACGAAATCGATAAATCTTCCATGTGTATTAAGTTAGAGTGCTACGTTTGGAACAATAAACAGTATTATTATTATTAAACATGTTGATCACATATATCTAATCTCAGAAAACAAGTTTTTTCAGATATCATTTAATTTATTGCTGTGCTCATATGTGAACAGATCAATAAATTAAATGATCTCTGCAATCTTGTTATAGCAATGTTTTTTACGAATTTTAAAAGCACCGCTAATCGGTCACAAGTGTTGTAAAAGCGATATGGATACAATGGGGTACAAAATTAATTACATTTTCCCTTTTTTATAATATTCAAGCAAGTTACCACAATGAATAAAAATTACATCAATATATAGATGAAGGTACAATATTTCATATCACATGTAAACAATTGCATAATATTGTTTTTTGAACAGGTCATAAACAATTGAAAATTGAGTTTATTTTATACAGATTCAAAAGCCACTGTAAAAAACCATAGCTTCATTTTTTTGGTTCTGACTTTCGGTCACAAGCCACAATCTATGGTCACAATGAAACAACGGTCAGAATGAATAAGAAGATGCTTTGAACACTGGAAATAATGAGGCTATGTAAAAAAAACTATATTTTTGCATGCCCTTTTTTTCTAAATGATGCCCCGGCACCCTATAGAGAAATGCCGGGGATTCGTTTCCGTATTTCTCACATAGGCAAGCATTTTAATATTGTTGTAACATTTAAATTGAATACTGATGGGAAGATGGAGCTGATGGGGAGGGTGTGGAAGGAGGTGTCGGGGCATCGTTTCTGTTTAGTACACTAGGCAAGGCCTTCTAACAATTACCCACAAGATTATGTTGTAATATTATGAATGTATTTCTATATGGGTTGGGAGGGGGGGCTGGGAAATTAAAAAAATCTTGACTTTCCCTTTTAAAGGATTGATCCTGGGTAGAAGGAGGGGGGGGTAGTAAATAGAAGTTATTAATAAATTCTCAAATTGACGCAAGTTTTTACTTTACTTTTAATAATAGGGTTATATATGGAGAGAAGTGATATTTTGGTTGGGGAAGGGGGGGCAGGGGCATCGTTTCCATATTTATTGATGGGGGCTCTTTGTGATTTCAAATAGTATATACAATTATGTTCTATTTCTAAGATTGCCAGGTATCACTTCATTAATATCATGAAACCCTATATTACTCCTGTTTAATTTCATGCAGATAGATATTTCAGTGCTGGCTTAACCTGTGGTATCTATAGCGATATTTTATTACTTGAGAAATGATGATTGCTAATCGCACTAAAATTGATACTTTGATTTTCTATATGCACTTGACTCAATGCTTGATAGTTGAAAAAATCCAGAATTCCTCTCTTCAATATCACCTTCATCGGATCTCTTTAAATTTAGTCGCCTCGGGGTGAGAACAGATGCGTCATTTGTTCCCACGACTGGACTTGATCCTTATTTCAGATGGCTCATTACTTTTAATTTACATTGTCGACCATATAGTCAGGGCTTGGAGAGGCGAAAAAAGCGGAAACTTTTTCTATTCACACCACTTACTAGAATAAAATAGGGAAATTTTATTTAACTTCTCTCTGCAACCAATAAACGGGTACGAAAGCAATGCAAATGATGAGGTAGGTTTCATTCGAATCGGCCCATGCGTTTTCTTTCTAAGGGAGTTTAAACTCGAGGGCGAATAATAAAAAATCCAAGTGTCTTGTTTACTTATGTCATACGCTGAGGCATGGGAAGGGGTTCAGATGGGAATGAAAGTGGTTTTGACTAATTCAGCTAGGTTTGCTGACCATCAAGAAACAGACAGTCAAGTGTTTGAAGTTATTGCTGACTGCTTTGCAAGAGAATGTTCAGAACAATGGGACAAAGATGAACACAAAAGATTAATAAATTAATAAGATTGTGAAGGAGTAAACAAATCGCTAAATTTTTTATTTTAAAAATTGTCAGTGGTACCTATACAAGCTTGGTTTTATTAGTAATAAGTTTATGCCTGAAATAATATATAGATAATGTGAGAATTCACGAATACCTCCCATTAAAATACGTGCAACGGAGTTCTTTTAATTCCATTCCTCTTCCCACGCTCTGCACTGGGAGGGGGAGGGAGGCGGGATCTCCTGGCGGGTCATATTCTGGTCTGCGCTGGAATGTGATACAGATGACACAAATGCCAGAGCTTTCTTCGCGCTAGACATATGCCCGAGTAAGGAAAAGGACACGACTGAGTTTAGCATACAACAATTATGATGAGAAGAAATAATTAAAAGAAAATGATCTCACAGTGACAAAGAGCATTTTAGATAAACATTGATCGCTAAGACAACATTTCCAGTAGACAAAGCTAAGCCAAGGATGTACACATGTGATGTACTTTATATTTTACGGTCCACCACGATAAACGGTAATTTTGTGCAAAAATTTAAAATAAAGGAATATTTAAAGTGTGTTTGAATTATTACGATTCAAAATCGATACTCGCCTCGAATAAAAATCGAATTACCCCTAAAGAGAATTGCTACTCCGTTTACATGTACTTTACGCGGGAACTATTGATGATAGTGATCATCTAAAAAAAAAAGGAAAGACAGAGGAAAGCAACTACCTTCTTCAAGCTTAAGTAACAAAGAAGTAATATTCTGTGCCATAAAATTCTAAGAGATTGATCGAGATCCGTGCGATGGCTTCGAGAGAAAGTTCCATAAACAATACCGTCGCCGGAACCCCAGAATGCGTCCCCCGACCCCGTTACGCAAATTTCGATCTCCGGTCTGGAGCGAGGCACTAACTATTGACGGTAGAAATGACAAAGACTCTTTAGTTTGGCGTATTTTTTTAAACGGGCTCCTCATGTCGGTTCGCGAATATTTGAATTACGAACAATTAGGCGAAGGTCACCCCACCGCTGTCGTGGTCGCTCGTATTCAGGATTTTTCGGGTACTTTCTTGGGTAAGGCACAAACTCATGGTGCTACTAATACACTATGTATTAGTAGTTCCATGCACAAACTATTTGAAATGTCGTAAATTAAGAGAGATGCTTTCTTCGTAAAATATTTCAATTTGAAAGAATTTGTGAAAGCCGTTCTTGAGAAATGGATCGATAAATAATTGGATGTTTAACCAGTAGTGGAGACACTAAAGGACGAGAAACGGAAATTCTTAAAATTTTTCACTGTCAAAAACTTGAAATGTAATCCAGTATTCGAATATGGTTTTTATGGTGTTTTTTGATAAAACGTTTTGACTTCGGCGACATTCCCGACGGTTGTCCATCGTCAAAAGGGCTCGTGATCTTATTTTCTGTCGTCAATACACGTCCGTATTCTTGCTGATGCCATTCATTAACGAGTTGAGGCACATTTTTGGTGCAGATCTCAATAAGTGCTTTTTTACCCTTAAAAATATTTATTTTTTTTAATCGTAACATTTGTTTTTGATAAATTGTTAGTTAAACTTTTCATTTTTTATTAATTTTTCGTCGTCATATTGTTATTTTTTGTGTTATGATTCTCTTATTTTTATCGCTTGAAGTTATAACCTTTTATATTTGTTTTTAATTTTTTTGGCCAATATCGTCTTATAGTTGTTTAAAACAACATTTTTACAAAACCATGGTATTTTCAAATTAATTCAATTCACGTCCGCATTCTTAATGTTACCATTCATTAATTATATGAGGCA
Organism: Calopteryx splendens; assembly: GCA_002093875.1. Lineage (NCBI taxonomy): Eukaryota > Metazoa > Arthropoda > Insecta > Odonata > Calopterygidae > Calopteryx > Calopteryx splendens. The sequence goes on from LYUA01001510.1 coordinate 187,279, forward strand.
CATACCTTTTCTATGCTTCAAAATAAAGGTTTTTATTGTTTATATAAGTTATAAAAAATTGTATCGGTGGTTTTGTTTACCAAATCCTTATTAAAAAATATTCTGTAATTTTTAAAATTTCATATGACGCCTTGTGTCTACTACCTTTATCTCTTATAATGTATATTTTTTGTGGTTGCTAGTTTGAATGTTACAAACAAGGGAAAATAGGGTTACATTTTGTTGTCCATTGCATATGTGAAGTTATGAAATAATTGTTGAAGATTGGGTCGCTATTTTTAGGAGCTAATCATAAAATACATTTTTGTGGCATTCACGTTTTGGAAATAAAAATAATATTCAAGTAAATAAAATAAAACGTTCGCCTTGACAGCGAAAGTAGTTGAAGTAGTCGGGATATAAAAAAGTAGAACAAACGTTCCAACATTGTACGAAACATCATTTGCATTGTACGAAACATCATTTGCATTGCAACGATACCGTATAATATAAAAGTTTGAGAATTTACCTAATCACATAACCCTTCAAAGTACTTACCTCCTCTTTCGAGGGAATTCAAAACTTACCTTTCCCATGAACTTACGGGAGAATACGCCGGCAGCAACAGTTCCGTGGTCATGGCTACGTAATACGAAAATATGTTAAATCCGAAAAAAATCGTTCATATGCATCCTAAAACATTTTCAAAAACCCCATTTGTGTTTTTGCTCCCTTTCTCAACGCCCCCTCCTCCAAGAATAACGTTCCCTTTCCCTCCCTACAACCGTACCCACACTCCCCCTTCCCCTCTCCCTTGACGTAGGACCCTAATAGTCCCCGCGCAGGACTAACAAGGACTAATGTCCCCTAAGACCCTCACCCGCAGTTCCGACTACTCCCTTTCCCCTTTTACAGCATTCTACCAATTGTACTTGTTTATGGGAACTAAAATACCGGTAACCAAGGGAATTTCACAACAATGCTGTAAATAAAATAAATGGAGTTCAAGGCTCCTTGCGCTGCATGCAAGCATTGAGAAGTAAAAGCTTTTTTGAGGCCCATAGAATGTACAATTAACTGTGTGTTCGACTATTGTATCATTTGGATGTCTCTGAGAATTGGTAGAGTACAAGTGTACTCAAAATGGCATCGTGTAATAGAAGTTTTCAGCAGCACGGAAAGGAATTCCCTACAGAGGACAGAGTTCACCAAGATTACCTCTTTTGTTTGACTCACGCAAACTGGTGTCTGATGAGGCTACCCGAAAATTTGCGCAAGAAAGGTGGAGAGTGGGTCAAGAGGTTAATTAGAGAAAAACCCCGCAACGTGACGGAGATGAAGATACGTAACACGCACTTCGTCAATCTTCTTTTGGACATGTCTTTCGGGCAACTGAGAGGGTTGTACAGTCAGAATCCCCCACCGCCGGACGAGCCGCTTCCTCCGGTACCGACCACGGCATTCATCGACCAAGAAGGACCGCCAGCGGCAGAAAGTAACCAACACGCACAGGAATGCATTTCCCAACCTCCTGACTGGGTGATGAAGCTGATAGAAGGGTGTGAGCCGGCGCCGGAGGCGGCAACGGACCCTCAAATATGCCACACCTCTAAGGATGGCCGACTTTACCTCGCCACCAAAGCTCTTCCCGGCCACCCAGGTGCTTACGGCTACTTGTCCATGTCAAGAGGATCTGGTGATGGTACGGGCAGTGGGGGTCCTACGGCACTTTATAAAAGAGGTAGTGTGGATGTGACGAGGAATGATAGAAGGCAAGAGGCACGTTGTGGTGAGTGTAACCCTATGGAGTGGCAACAGGGAGGAAATGTAGCAGCCGCAAGGGATCCCTTTCTCCCTGATGAAAATTCAAGCATGAGAAGAGCCCATTATACTCAGGTATAATTACTCAAACGTAAATTATGGGAAAATTGTGTGCACTCTTCATGTTGCTTCTGAATAGTGTCAATAAGTGTTTCAGCATTAACTCTTTTGTTCACTTTACCTGATTGTGCCTGTTTAACTGGAAACTTTTAACTGCTACTCTTAATTCATGTTTTTCATTTTTGCAGTACGATAGAAATTTGAGTTTCATATTGTGTACAATGGTTGCCACTTGGCAGGAGCACAAATTATCATGCCATATCCAGTGGTTTAGGCATGGAGGGGTAAGATGGGGGAGGGGGAGGGAGGGAGAAGTTGCCCTCAACCTCCAATATCCAACCCCATGTACATAAACGAAAGCCAAGAAAGACTTTCAGCATTAATTTGGGGGTTAGAAATCTTGAACCACTAATCAGAGTGCTAAGGGTGATTATAATGGCTTCAATCTCTCCGTTTTATGGAAAAGAAAAGCTATAAACAGTCAATTTAGGAACAGGGAACCATCAAAAAGAAATTTGCTTCCCAAATCACAAGGTCATATGCCCTCATCTCCAGCCCTATACTCCTCCGACCTCTCCCATGCTACTTTCCACAGTCATTAAACCCTGCCCCTCCTCTTATTAAAACTCCCTTCCTCTCACTTAGCATCTGATCTTCTCCCCGTCCACCGGTCCTCCCTCCCACACGTCACTTTATATCACTCCCACTTAGCAATGAGTTCAAGAACCGAAGACAACTAAATCAATGTTTTAACTGACAATTAACACGTTTCCACCAGACTTAAGTCACCAATGAGGCATGTGCAGTGCATGAACACCACAGTAAAAAGCCAGGATCAGAGGCACATCATTAAAAGATGTTATCAAAATCTCAGTAATCAACTTGAAGGTCGATTTGGTAGGTGAAGGTAGAGCTCACCTAGTCCTATGCACAATGGCATGAGAAATTCACACATAAGGGTAGGGTGGCCAATTCCTTTCCTTTTACAGTCTGTGATTTCCCAGGATGACCTGGTATGCTTTATGCAAAAATATCCAATAACATTAATGCCCTCATCTCCAGCCCTATCCTCCTCCGACCTTTCCCATACTAATTTCCACGGTCATTAAACCCTGCCATACACTCCCTCTCACTTAGCATCTGATCCTCTCCCCATTTTCCGGTCCTTTACTTTCCAGTCAATACTGTATGGATTGAAATTTTATTTTAACTATAATCTAAAGTTTCAGGTAGGTTTCTGATGAACACACAACATTAACCCTGCAATATCCTTTTCTTCATTTATGCATATTTTCTGTCACCCTTCATTCCATCCAACATGACTAATCTTTTCCTTCCTCTACCCTGCTTACCCAACATTCTACTCTCTATCACATTCTTCAACAAACCATCACCACTCAGCATGCCCTGCATCCACT
>LYUA01001511.1:65347-78160 GCA_002093875.1 Calopteryx splendens
GCTCCACCTCCGCTCTCGTCTGCCCCTTTTCCCTAACTTCCACCAACCCCCCATCCCCAGCCCCCGGAACCCCTCAACCACACTTCCTAATCCAGCCCCACCGCAAATCCATCTTTACCCTCCTCCTCTTCCCTCCCCAACTGTTCTCCCACTAATCATCAATCCCCTTCCCTTTTCTTATCGTTTCTGTAGTACCTAACTTCAACCTCTCTTCATTTCCCTCCCCAAACCTTGTTTATTCATCTTCATCTTCCTCCTTGCTCTCTCGTTCTTTACCAAATCTCTACATTACCGCATTAACATTTTTCTCTTGCCTCTATGCTGGCAATGAATTAAAAATTATTAATTTTAACAAGGTTCATAAAATTTTAGCTTGCCTATTGATTTATTTTTTAGAATGATATTTGAAAAATATATTAAAATAATATTTTTGTACATTTATCTCCTCCCATGTCGTTTCCCAATGTTTTCCAAAACAAATATTTCGCGAAAAGGTCGTAAGAGTGATAGGTGGTTGCAGTATGTCGTTGGCGGCCTGTGTGTACGGACCTCTCATTATATAATCGTTCATTTAACCATTATAGTGGTAATATATATGCTTACGCTTTATCCTTAAAATGCTAGAGATACATTAGAAATTGCTTGAAAGAATCCATAAAATATTTTCCTCTTTTGCCTCAAAACAGCAATTAGTGGTTTCATGACCTTTCACAGATAACCGATTCATTTACGCCTACCTTCTTTTGCATCTACAGAGATTGCCCACTTATTATGCTCCAAACTATATGTGTTGTTATATTATTTAAGCCAAGGAAATTTCTGGCTGAATGTTATAAGCCATGGATCTAGATTAAGTTCTAACCGTTTATAATAAATATATTTTAAATTAGAGAGCCCACGGTGTCTTTATTAGGTACTTATTAAAGATATTTCAATATCATTTGTTAGGTAACGGGTGCCAAGTAATTTGCTCTCCAAAACGCTTTAACGCTTGGTATAATTATTACCTTTATTTCCCTCTTATTCTTCTAAATCTATTCGCTTTCTAATCATTTTACTGGTCCGTCGAATATTCAGGTGTTAGTATTGCTCTTTCCAATAGCCTTTACTTCCTTAGTTTTGGTTATCGATGGAGCACTTTTCTTCGATGTCTTATGTCCACTTCTTTCTTTCTGAGCTTACGATAATTTAATTTTTTACCTTTTCTTCTTGTCTCCATAATTTATCGTTTAGTTTGCTTACCAAAGTTTTACAATATTATATGCTTGGCTTTTCGAATAATTCTTTAATTCATTGCGTTCCTTATTATATTTTATGCAAACAAAAGCTACAACTTTTACATCATGTATCCCATGTCCATCCATTGATTTTTAAAATGATTATATCTAGGTTACTACTCCAGGTAATTTCCGTGATTTTTTTTAGGATTTACGGAAATGTTCTATTTATTAGCACTTTGGTTTTAACTCTTTCCTTCGGATCAATCGATAAAAATTCGTAGGTTCTTCTCTTTTTTTGCTGAAATTCTATAAGATTACCCATTGTTTCATCGATATTCTTCTTAGCTCCAGTGTAAAATTAATGCAGGCAGTATTTCCTCTGGTGATTAATGTTCTTCTAAATAGTAAGTTCACCATTATATCAAGATTGAGATTCAAAAGGTTTACCAAGAATTTCACAATTCTTTATTGGTATAATTCCCACAATAACTGTCAAGGCATTTTTATCTATATCCAGCGGTCATTAGTGGCAGAAAGGAGACAACATTGTCGCATCTTATGTTCACATCTCACTGTATACTTAGCTCTAGTACACACACCCTTACGCAAATATAAGAACAGCTACCGACTGTAGTAATGTACAGTCTGGGTGTATTTTTTTTGTTCAATTAATGGCGAAATAGGGAAAGCATAATTTTACTATCCGATCTTCATTACTGTTTCTTAAAAAAACTACTAATACAGTCTCTGTATGTATTTTTATTGTTCAATTAACGGCTAAATGGGGAAAGCATAATTTTCCTATCCGATCTTCATCATTGTTCCTTAAAAACGCTACTAATTTTTCCTTATTTTCTCTGATATAATTTGCTCACTGAAAATATATTATTTGACGAGACTCAGGGATTAAGAATACATTTCACGTTGTAATTATTGTTTTTTCTCTCTCGCGTGTTTAAAACGTGATAAAAAATTGCGTCCATGCATCAATGAGACGCACTAAAGAATTAGTAACCCAGGCTTTCTTGCTGACCCTTGGTCTCCTCTCTTTTTGCCCCTTTTCACCCTTCCTTTATTGTTTTACCCTTCTCTCCGATTCTTCCAGATCAGATTGGGATTTCCTTCTTGAATTCCCAGTGCTCCCTCGAAACTTAGATGCGGAGAACCTCGTGTTAGCGAATTGAAAGACTATAAAATATTTTCGAGATTTTGCTTGTAATAGAAATATCTTCAAAACTCTGCTTCATAGCTTATTGCATAATTCTTCAATCGATGATCGCATCATCCCTAGTGGCTAAACCAGATGGCCGCACTTTCTGTTGCGACCTAAACCACCTAAAATTTCTTAGCGCCGTAAGTGTACTCTCCAGAATGAATAGGCATTAAAAACTTAATTATCCACATGTATTCAATTTATGAAAAATCAGTGCTAATGAAAGACTGTTAAACTGAAAATCAGAAAAGGATGGGAATGGGAATGTCCCATTTCATTTGTTCACCTGTTATGAGTTTTTCCTCATAACTTAAATCTACTCCAAATCCGGCAAGTTCGTCTTCGCGCTCGAATTTGCTCACGCTTTGCAAATGAAGCGATAAAATGTGCAATGAGCAACGTAGTGCATCAAATACTTGAAATATATGCATTGGTTAAAGGATGCTCATTTACAGGGGAGCGTCCCTCGATTCACTCTGCAAAAATCTTGTCTTGCATTTTGTCGAGAATGGATAGGTTGTAAAAAAAACATCTCCCTATTTGATGATGACCCATTAAGAATCTTTAAATTTCGTCTGGAGATTTATCTACGTGCCACAGCAGCGTATCCTACGAAAACTAATCATTATGCTAGACGCATAATTCTAGTTTATTGCAACTTTAGTGTAAGGTGGCGTATCTTTCCCTCGTGAGGCGCGGCTTCCATTGTCATTTTAAGCTCACGTTACCCTAACGCTGTCGGAGGGGGGGGAATCCCAGGACGGAGAGGGAGTTTGGCATCCCGGCCCCTTCAATCTCAAACTCGCCAGGATAATTAAGGCAATTATTCATCAAATCCCTTCTACCTTTCTTGTTCTCACTGAGCCAATCTTGCTCTCCTCCCACTTCATTCTATGTTTTCTCCCCTTTTCCATACCATGCTGTCCTCTTCAAGGCGGTACCATGGTGGGCGAAGAGCGGACTGGTGACCGAAAGGCCTAACGATCAGAATCCAGAGGTATACTTCTGCTAAAGCTAATCTCAGGCTGTGTGACTCACTGGCTGAAGCTTTTGGAAAATCCGTTGGCGGTCGAGGCAAAAAATAACGGGTTCCGATGCCATAGATGGATGTATGAATTTCATGTGTCGAAATACCTTTAGCGAGATGACCTTCCTTTTCCTTCTTCGTGCTAAATAATGATTTTTTGCTTCTTATATCTTTACGCACTATCTTCACCGGAGACGTTTCGTGTTCGACAACTCATTGTGGAATCATTTATTTTCATCAGTGCTCTAACAATATGATATGATATACTTTCATTAACTGTTCCCCTTTTCTGTCTTCTAGCTGAAGGAAAAACAAAATTTTGAAACAGTTTGAAGCACTTTAACTCTATTAGATGTATCCCCGCGAAACTCCTGATACGGCCGTCCTGGTGTCTAAGTTTACCCCATCATCATAGTTAACTTTGGTTTTCCTATGTCTTAAGAGAGAGGGGACTAGGATCCTGGTTATAACCACTACAGACTCGAGTGGGGGATTGAAAAAGATAAACATCTTTGTGACTAGTGAAGAGCTTGTTCTCGCTTCAGTTCAATATTTTTCCGAATATAGCTTTGGATTTACATCTTCCTTAGAAATAACGTGAACTGAATCTAGGTCGAATGAAATTAATTACCTGCGGATGGCATTACAATAGTTTGGCATCCATTTCAAAAGTCAGGCGTCTAATTAATGCTTCAATGGATACATTATTGCTCTCCAATGCTGAAATCTTGACTCGAATTATGTTCTTTCATTGAACAAGTTTTTCCATTCACCTCTCACTCAATACTTAAGCCAATTTTATTCCTAGTATCCCAATTTGAGTTTTTCGTTTCAGTCCTTATCCTTAATACGACTATATATGTATCAAACTATCCATTATTATAAAGTTACTTTCTCATTCACCGACTGTCCTGTTCCTATGCCTCTTTCACCTCCGTTCATATAGGGATAAGTCTCCATTGGCAGAGTTACATCATCTGGATGCTATCCATCTTTTCACACCTATTCTTCTCATCTGATTCCGTATCTCCCTCTTCTTCCTCTTGGTTCTTCCTCTCCCTCTTCCTCCTCGGATCACCCTTTTTACTTCTCTTTGTTCTGTCGGCATACATCATTTTCATTCAACCAAGTACTTTTTACTGTTCCTTCTATTTCTTTCTTGTCGAATGTTTTGACCGAAAAAAATCCGCATTAGATGACTCATTGCTGGTGGTAGTCATTACAATCAATACACATTGAGTAGCTTAAAATATTGCTGATTATTTTACTTTTAAATAGAGTTGAACGGTTTTATGTATTTACAAAATTGTACTCGTAGTTCGAAATGGACTCGCTGGGTACCATTCATGACGCCCTGCGGCTCATCTTTCAGTATGGCGCCTTCCTGTCTTAGGGATCGCATGTCTCCCGGTTAGCTTTATAGAAATAATTATAAAGCCAAAATCTCTCTCTCCCCAGCAGCGTCCGACAGTTTGCATTCCTATTTTCTTTCGCTTTTCACTAGTTTTTCTCTCGATCCTTTCCATAGAAAATGCCGAAAATCCTTTCAATGTTTCAAACCTCTCCTTCCGTCTCCGTTTTTATTCGCTTTCCCTTTCTTCCAATTCCGCATTCCCGCAGCCCCTTTTTCCCTTTCCGATATTTTCTCCAACTCTCTCTCTATCTCCACTTTCCCTCTCCTTCCTCCCCCTACCTCTTCCTCTTCCACCTCCGCCTATAACTTTCTCCTCTGCCTCCTCCTCTCCCTCTCTCTCTCCCTCCTCCCTTCCCCTCCTCGTCCTCCCTTCCCCTCCTCGTCCTCCCTTCCCCCTTTTTCCTCTCCCTCCCCCTTCTCCCCTTCTCGCTTTCCTCCCTTTCCCCTCCTCCACACACAGACACACCAGCTTATCGATCGATTCCGCCAGGTCACCGCTCTCGTTCCCTGCCTTCCCCTGCCTCCCCACTCCCCTCTCCGAGCAGCCCTGCCTGGTCCAGCAGGATGCTGCCTGCCTGCTGGTTTCTCTGCTACCGCTACCGCTGCTCCCCCACTCGCTACCGTCCTCCACGCAGCTCGCAGAGAGAGGGAGGGAGCGAAAGAGGGATTGGAGGGGGGAGGTGCGTGTGGTACCGCGCCTCGCCGCTCACGTCGCTGATGACACTGGAGAGAGAGGGAAGGTGGGAAGGGTTTTTTGGGAAGGGAAGGACCCACCCCTTTCTCCTCTCCCTCCCCAAAAATCTTCCTCACTTCCCTGAACCCCTTAACCTTCTTTGCTGCCGCTCTCTCTTTCTTTTTCACTTCAACCCCTCCCATCCCCCCCCACCAGCACCTTCTTTCCTCTCTCCCCATGCATCTGCCCTTTCTCGTGGTCTTTCCTACGAAATTTTGGGCCTCTTCGAGGGTGGCCTAATGTTAGGAGGGAATCGAGGGTCCGGGGTTTGTTCCCGCCGCCTGAATGACAGGGAGCGTTTGAGGAATATGGGGTTACGATGGAGTCGGCCATACCCTCTTCATTCAAGCCCCAAGGTCGACAAGCAGGTAAATGTAATGAAAAAGTAAAGGAGATGTGTTATTACGTTATTCCACTACAGCTAGGCCGCACATAGAAGTTGATGCAGTATTCGAGCGAATCGGAGAAAATAGTATATAGTAAAGAATAATGTTGGAATTGTTAAATTTCAAAGAAGTGACCCCGGCTTTGTTAAGTACTCATGTTACTGGGCTATTTGAAATATTAGAATTGAAGCCTCTTCTTTCATTAAGATAAAGAATTACTCTTTACATGCACTTGATTTTGGAAAGATGCAGAACTTTTGAGTTTACTTGTTGCAAAATTAAGACTATGTACTACTATATCAACAGGTAAATCATCAGGTAAGATAAAAAAAGGAAATAATTTCGCACTCTGGTGGATTTAGGTACTCGTTCTACCCGCCCACAGTTCGCTATCCCAACAAAACCTAAGATAATTATCCCAACGATTTTCTATGAAATGTCTTGATGCAAAAATTCGCACCTATTACAATCTATTAGGCATTACCCCAAAAATAAATAATTAAGGTATGTTGCCTTCATACCACCTGTCATGCCCACGTGCACTTGGTGGCTTAGGGTACATAACATAGTTACCAGGGTTTGTGTCAATGCAAGAAGTGAAAGTTTTCAAATCAAGTAGCGCTTCGCTGTAGTTGCACGGTTAATGTTACCTAGGCCAAAGACGAAAGCACGTTATACGCCCAACCAGTTAGTCGGGTGAGTATCGAACTGAAAGGCTGACCCGAAGGTCGCGGACTCGAATTCCACTTCTAGTGCGAATGTTTTGCTGACACGGAGTGTATTCATTTTGTGTGGAGTCAATGGTGTCGCGGTATGACCTCTGCCGTGGGTAGTATATGAAACTGTAGCTTATCGTATGCTATGTTATCGTTGGGGTATCGAAACGCACAGATATGACATGTTATGCGTGGTCTTCCGTGCATTTTGCGTGTAAGCGACTTTTCCTGGTGTATTGTTTTATTCTTTTGAAATTTTATTTCGCCTATATGTGCATCAAGAACTGCATGTCGATTTTTTTGCGGTGGAGAATAGTAACCATTTGAATTTCTGTGCATCTCATTATTGTTTCTTTTGTGACTTCTCGTTGTAATTATATTTACCTATTGTATAATTTATTTTTCATTCATTAGTAATGCATGAATTTATATAGCGAGTTTTATAAAAGATATGCTACTTTAAATGATTAGCCTCCCAAACGAAGACATTTCTTTGAAAACTTTCTTGGAGCAAAAGTTGCATCTGGCGTGCATTTTACTATATTACAAAAAGTATACAATTGCCACCCCTGTCTCAGCGTTGGTTATGTTCATTGATGTAGCTATATGATGAGTAATATCGGGAATTCTATAATCATACGTTTTCTTATGCTTCCTGAGTATACGTCACTGAATAGTTTTTATCGGTTCACAAGTAGTAGTAAGTAATGTTTGGTTTCAGCCCTGGAAATGATCCATTGGTACAAAAACCATCGGAAATGGTACCGCTGAAAATTAGACGGATAGTGCAGACATATATTGGCGTAATGGGAGGTAAATTGAAAAATGAATCTAATCCGATCCCGTTAAATTACCTCAGGAGGAATTTAGGATCATTTCTTAGGCTCTCTGCAATCCCTGCAAAGGGTCGCAGCAAAAACGACAATGGGACATTGGAAATCCTTTTCAAACCACTTAATATTCCTTACAAGCTGTAATTAAAGTGGGCCGAAAAAAAATGAAATATTAATCTTAAGTTCTTCTGGTATCAAAACCATCGAGAATCATATCCCCAACAAACGATGTTCTAGTTTATCCCACAATGTTGAGGAGAACAAGCATAATAGAAGCTTAATTCTGACTGTCTACATTCGTCCACTAAATGTGACTCTATGTAGGGAAAAGGCACGAAGTTCAATGATGATAGGTTCTTCATGTAATTTCATACTCTCCAACTTTCTTTTGGCATATATTTATCCAAAAACATATGTTAATTACATTTTTGTTGACAAATGTTGTAATGCATACGAACAGCGTAAATTGAATTGTTTTGTTTAGTGCACATCCTCTCTCGGTTAATAACGTATTCGAAGGAATTTTTACTGTCTGTAGATTTCTTACCTCACCATTTAACGATTGTTTTCCTTCGCATAACAAAATATTTTTCGTGGACAGCCTTTAATCTCTTGTAAGTTTTGATCATTAGACTATTTAATTTTATCACTTTAGGTCACTTTTCTGAAGACTCAATCCACATTTCGAAAAAGAAAGTAGAAATTCTGGAGATGACTGATTTATGTACGTTTATAGGTTAGTAATTCTAAAATCTAGTTGTCGGTCAATATTAATTTTGGCTCTCTCTCTACAAGGATACAATTCATACAACTCCCCCTTCTGCTCGCTCGCTCCCCTCGAACTTTTATTTGAAAGCATTCCTTTCCGACCTGTCATAACGTTATCCACCGCGATGTTAGTGCTCAAGTTTCCTTGTTGCGGATATTCGTAAAATAAAACTCTTGCTGAGCACTTTGAGAATGCAATGAACTTCAAAGTGTAGGCCATGGAAGGGGTCTATCAAAGTGTAGGTCATGGAAGACTTGACCCGGCGGAGAACCTGAAAAACCTTCACCCAAATCATTCGCCGGGAAAGCTCTAAATCATTCCTAACGCTCTGGAAATTAAACAGTTAAAACCTTTTACTGATTTTGGAGTCAATCGAATAATATTAAAATGTTTTTACGTTTTGGGAACATGTATTTTTGTGATTGATCTAAAGCAGAGAAGTAATAATAACAGGATTCAACCGCGTCGGTTGCGAAGCGATTTCTGTATCGATAACGGGCGAAATAATGAGAGCTAGTGGAAAACTGCTCGGAGGGTGATTACTTTGGGTTTTCATGTCCAAGCGTGCATTATTGTTTTATGGAAAAACACTTTAAACACTATGCGCTTTAAACATTGTCTCTATGCCTTATTGGATGAAAAGAGACTGATGACGGCACAGGTATTCTCGTTCCACATGTGCGAAATAAAATAGTGGATGGCAGGGATCTGCTGCATGAAGATCGCATTTAATTGCAGGCTTTTCCAACACATTGCAACGGTCGTAGGTAGAACTCATTCCCATGATGAAAATAGACACTAAATTGCACTCGAGAAGTCAGTGTTTTCAGTAAAACTCGGAATATCTCAACATTTACAGCTCTACTTACGAAAACGCATCTGGTTATGTAGCCAGGCTGGCAACCTTTTATTTTGAAAGATAATTACAAAATCATGTTCTACATTTCTGTCATACCAACCATTGCAGTTATTTGGCGAGGGTATTGATTAATTCATGAGTGGGAAATACGTGATCGTTGGGAAGGTGTTCTGATACTTCTGGTATAAAATAGAATGCGTTAATCTTTTGGAGTTTCTAAATAGTTTTTTTCAATTTTGTTTTTATTATTAGTTTATTATTGTTTATATAGTAGTTGGTCAAATACAGTTCAAAATTTTAGCTTCGCTCTTGGTTCCATTTTTATAATATATCCAAAATGCCTATCTTCCACAAGGAAAGTGTTTGACCACGTGGTTAAAAAGAGTTTGAAATTATGCGAGAAATATGTGGGATGAAGCGAAAGAGTTGAAATGATTGTCGTCATACGTTGACCCCAAAACATTCCGGGAACATGTAAAAGAGGTTGTCAAGTATGAGGTTTTTGTTTTTCTTTTTGAAGTACGGAAACTAGGGAAAAGAGAAGTCGTGAATTCCCAAAAAGAGCTTACGCCGTTCAGGTAAATGGGCCGCGGAAGTGAATTCCATAACCCCTGGGGTATCTAGAGGAAATTTCAACTCGATGATTCTCCTGGCTGCTCGGGAAGTATTTTCGATGCCATCGCTAACCCTCTCCCCGCACGCGGGCCTTGCTCTCTCAATGTAGAATTCCAAGCGCTAACGACCGATTTCCCTTTTAAATTCCTAATCTTACTTTAAAACAAGGATTTGATAGTTTCTTTACACCGGCGAAATGCATCTTTCAATCCGCAACTAAAATCTTGGCCCTCACTTTAAAATGTTTTCACTTTCTTCGCACCCTAATCTCTCACTGAATGCCCAAAATATAATGGTTACTTTTCTTGCAAGTGTCCCATTAATGAAGATTTGAATAATTGTAAGAAATAATATCTAACTTGGGTGGATAAAATACACTGCTACCTAATATGAAACACACGAACCACATCAGTGGCTTTCGAGTTTGCACTGATAATTTAGATCAGATTTATTGGATCATGACTTATACCCCCTTATTCTTAACGAAAACGTTTGTTTTTTATAAAATAGGGTGCGGATGAAAATACAAATAATTAATGAAATAGAATAGTTTTTAATTAATACAGGTAAATCCATGAATCCCGCTAAACCTCGTTAGTCCTCAATGGTATCAAGTATATATAATGGTACCAATAGTATCAAACCTAAATAATTATGCAAAAAGAATAATATTTTATATAATTAACTTGAAAAATTTACGCCTTTCAATTGAGACAGCTTCAATTCCAACGAGAAAGTTTTTAAACTTCTTTGGGAACACTCACGCTATGAGTAAAATATTGTAATCCGTAAATTTGAACTCTATCCAAAATTGATACAAAGAGGTTAAAACGATTACTTTGATTATTTACTATGATTTGTTAAGTTATAGTAATAAAAAGTGGATAATGAAGGAATGTGCAGAAGAATAGAAAAGGAGAAAGTTGGTGGATAAGTAAACGAAAGTGGAAAACAGTAAAGAGTCGGGCACAGTAAAAAAAAAAGTTGCAGAAGACTAAACTGGGAAAAATGTGCGAAATTATGAACCACCGTTTGTTAAATAAACGACTGTTCAATAAAATGCGATTTTCTATCGTATTCTCACATATGTATATTGTTCTTTCCAGCTAACGTTTTTCGCTTTCTCGTTGCACGTTTTAGAACACTTCACATTAGTGGGAAGTCTGTACCTATAAGAAAACTACATTCATCATCTTCTTCTCTTCAAGGATTAGGTTCTCTTTGAACCTGTTCCGGGACCCATTTCGCTCTTGGTCTTCCGACGTCTCTCTTTCCTCTGGACTATACTCCATTGCTCGAATTGTAAGCCTGCAGTTCGGCATTCTTCTCTGATGATCGCACCACCCTTTATTTCTTTTTAGTTTGTCCTGCATTGGTTCGACCCCCAAGTTGTTTTCTTACGGGAAAATTTCTCTTTTTGTCTTGAATTGTATATCCTAGAGTGCTCCTCACGAGCGTCATCTCCACTGCCTGGATTTTCGTTTCGTCTCTCGAAAGGGACAAAAATTACAATAACTCATTCATATATAACTATACTATGTTATATATATAACTAACATATATATAACATATAGGACTTATCATTCTTGCTTGGGGGCTCACCCCAAGCAAGAATGGTAAGTCCTATGAAGTTCTGTTTCCCACGTGTATGTGTTTTAAGTTATTCAGCTTCAAACTTTCCGATCGAATTGTCTCAAAAGAAGCCCATGCCGAAGTTTTAAGAGACGAGGGGGGCGGGCGGCATATACCTATTTGGTACACGTGCCGGTGAATCTCGAATACATTATTTACTCATCATTTACTCCTCGAATATTTTTCCCTCGCCATGTAAATCTACTTAAGAAGGTGGGTGGACACCGCAAAATCCCAAAACGCGTCCCCAGAGGAATAATGAATTTAGAAAAAAATGCTGTTTTTTAAGGATATAGAGTGCTCTTCAAAAAGAGGTTTCAGCGTATACTTCCGTAAATGCAACTGATGACATCAAAAAGCGATGAAGGGTGTCTAGAATAGAGCTGGAACAGCATCTATAGGGAGGTGCGAATAAATACATAATAAAAATCAAGATAAGTTTGCCAGGGCTCCAACTTCTCGGAATTTTCTCTCTTGAAAGCGAGCGCCCCAAGCCGTCCCTTGAAGTGATTTCATCGCAGGACTTGACAAGGAGGCTCAAGAGAGAGAATCTCTTGAGCGACCGCGTTAATCTGCGTGTAATTCCAAAAGGATCATTTTATGAGGAATTTAGGGATGGAGCGTTTTTTCCACTTTTAATTTGAGAATTTTCATTTTCATAAAGATATTTGAAATCATCTTTTAAGGTCTGCCCTAAAATTTAAGTTCCCATTTTACCAGTTAATCCTTCAAAACTCTTTTTGCTTGTTTAGGTGTGCGGGAGTCTTGAAGAGGAAAAGAGGTTGATTTGAACAAAAAACACTTCTAATGAAAGAGATATTCTCATGGTTACCACGTAAAATAAGATAGGATGATAAACTCACTATATCTATATCAAATGCACTTTAAACTATTGTGCTAGGGTTGAAATCTAAAAATTTTCATTCACGTGATAAATCACCAGTATAGATACCTACCTACCATTTATTTAGCGCGAAAACTTCCAAATAATTTTATTTGAGTGGAAATGTCCTTCACAAAAACGTTTCATCAGGGAATTAGTTTCTGAGGACATGAAATGGATATTTCGAGGATGTTAGATATGATTTTAGCATCAAGGTACCTGGATGATTGATATCTTGGAATCGATGCTTTGATGAAAGATATCAGGGAACGTCCATCTCTAAAGACCACCTAATATCCACGAGGATGCTATATCTGTGGTATACCGCTGGCTTGGTTGACCACGTTTCCAATGCCGACATTTTCCATGATAGGAATTACTGAAGTTTCGTATGTGCCCTCCAAGAGCGTGAGCTTATCATGGCCAAAAACCTATTTTTATGAGAAATAATTTAAAATCGAAATATAATCAATCACAGTAATCAACCCGAAGGTCGGTTTGGTAGGTGAGGAT
>LYUA01001511.1:140819-153927 GCA_002093875.1 Calopteryx splendens
ATATATATATATATATATATATATATACATATACATATATATATACACACACACTCCCCCTCGCCGATAGGAAGACATGGAGAGGCTTTGTAGCTTAGGATAACCTCATGGGAGAGGGAGAGAAGGAGTGAAATTGAATCCAAGATTTTATATATTTTGTTTCCGACGCTCAGAAGTTTTTCGCTGGTGAGAGTTATCTCAAGGAAATTTTTTTAATGGTATCAGGAGAAAAGGAAAGGAGCAACCCCGGAACCGATACCTTGGCTTTCTGTATGAAAACTTTGAGAAATTCCCCGAGTTGTGTGATGGCTTCATGGTATGATCAATCTACAAAAAAATCTACAGGAACTATTAAGAAAGACAAGTGATCTCGTCTTGCGGAAGATATGCCTCCTGCTAGGATAAAAATATTTGAAGAATTACAACAATGATAATAAGAGCTTGGTGTTAAACGTAAATGTAAACAGTCATTCATTTAGAGTGCTTTTAAAGCGCATTTGTTTAAATGCGTTTATTTCTTCCCAAGTATTCTAGCATGCTATGCCATAAGCTGAAACAGAGAAATCTGAGTGACTGAGAGAGACTTATTTAGTGATTCACTTGTAAAACTAAATGGACCGTAAAATCAAATGAAATTTAATTCATTCGATTTAAGTTATAGTTGACGCGAGGAAAGATATTTGTTCATTTGAACTCGAAAGGTTTTTCGGAATTCTTCTTAAATTTCTGTGATTGATAGACAACAACTTTGGAACGAGTCTAAATGCACGTAATTATAGCAATAATATCCTTTCCTACAATAGTCGAAGCATATCCTTCCCTACAAGTATATCCTTTCCTACAATAGTCAAAGCAAACGGTATTCGGTAATAATATTTAATATTTTTCTGGCACTTACCTAATGTGGTCTAAAGTTAGAATAGCTGAACACTCGTATATGACAAACTGGATAACAGCATCAACATTTAGATTTGAAACTTACCTGCAATAAAAGGAGAAAAACATTATTAGTAAATATTCTGAAGAAATCAGATTTTATGACAGTGAAAACCACAGCCTAATTTTTAATTTTATTCTATTTATAAATTGAGAAAATAAATGTGATAAGCGAAGAGTCAAATTTAAATGACTTTCATAAATTTCTAAATACATATCTGTAAGTAATGCTGGTAATATTGAGATAAGCTTAGTGATTTCTAAATTGAGGTCCCCGGTTCGAATCTCGGAGATGTGAAAGATTTTTTAGTTCTTAAACTAAATCCATTTTCTGTTTTTTCACTAAACGAAGCAATAAAATTTTTGTAAAAAAACTACTCTACCCACAGATGAGAGTGAGGCATTGCAGATGAGTACCACCCTTCACAACTGTTGGTAAAAGTGAATGTTGCGAAATAAATGTGGAGAGTAACGGGAAACCGCCACAATCGACTCCCTGGAAGATACAGACTTGCATTCAAAACCATAAAGTGATGACATAGGTAAAATAATCCCCCGACCGAAGCTCTGTTTGTGAGCTACTTATAGGGAACATCAGTTAAACTGGATAAACGTAGAAAAGGAATATAGAATGAGAGATCCTGGAATGACTATGCGGAAGAAATGTATGAGGGTGGTTTTAGACGCATGGAGAGTAGGCAAATTAAATAGGACTGGAATGATGAATTCTGGTGTGACAAATACAAGAGAGGAATCGTGTTTGGAGATGGAAGAAGCAGTGATTGTACTCGCATATTTGGACTGGAAAAGAGAAGGTTAGTTATTAATAGAATTTTGCAACGAGAAGACATAGTATTGTAAATCGCACTCCTTAGGCAGTATATGAATTTGGAAGCCGGAGATGGGAGTCAGATACCAAAGTGACCACATTTATATCAGACAGAGGTAAAGAATCAAGTTAAAGAGGTATAGGGCGATGCATACAGGCGCAGATGAAAATAGTGACAATTGTGGTGCTGGGAGGTAGATGCGATATTCGAAGAATAAGAGGGCAAAGCATGAGTTAAAATGGTACACTAAAACTCGGGTGGAAAAATATGCGAGAAAGATTTTCGTATAAGTGAAAGATTCACCAAATGAGGACCATGAGATGGGAGGAACACCGAACCGTGAATCTGATGTCTCAAAAGTGGTATAAATACTGACATGAATCCGCAGAGTAGAATTTACAATGTAAGACAATCTGTCGGAGAACTAATTCGGATTCAAGAATGAATTAGGAATGTGGGAGTCCTGTGTATGCCTGAGGATTTTGGTCGAAAACAATTGTACGCGTCAACATATTTCTTTAAGTGATGTTCGCGGGCTTGGAGATTGTCTTTGACACACCGAAGTGGAAAAAATACCGGAATTTTTAAAAACACATGGAATTAATTAAAACCACAGACGAATAATCTGCTGACTCTAAAATAACCGAGTCAACACAGTGGGATTTAATGACGAAAGAGAGGTAAAAGTTTAATTAAAAAAAGAAAGAGGCTACATCCTATCCTAGGGTGAGGCAGTAATAGAAAAACAAGCAAACGGAATCAAAGTAATTAAGACGAATTGAGATGAAATAAACGTGTTTCGTATCTTTGATAGAAAGGATAACCCAGAAGCCCTGTAGGGAACTTCGAACCCAATTGACCAAGTACGTCAGGGATATTACTAGAAAATCCACATCAAGCAATGTAAAATCCTAGTATACGGGAATGAGAAGATGCTGGCAGAATGCGTTAAGAGAGAAATTAGAACTAGTGGAATCCTTTACCTATCTTGGAAAATTGAACACCTGAATTACTCATGCCCAGCCTTTACAACTAATAAGCGATTGCTATTCTCAAACAAGATACGCTCAAAAAGATTGAAGTACGTGATACTCGTACTTAGAGAAACTTCGTATGGAACTCTTTGGAAAATAAACCTGTGAACCTTTGGAACATGAACTATGTGGAACTCTTTGAACCAGGACATAGGCAACTGAAAAAGCAAGACCAGAGAAGGATACTGGCCTGTGAAATGTCTTGCTGGTTCCAGAAGCAGAAGTGACCACGGGAAGATTATATAAGAAATAAGGAATTGCATGGAAGAGTTGAGGAGTAAAGGTAACATGGAGTACTAATAGGAAAAGAACAATGAATTCGGCACATCTTGAGGCGCAGTGATTTTGTTAGGAACACAATGGAAGGGAATTCCCCACAAGCACAAGACAAGGGACAGTAAGCAATTAGAACCAGTATGAAATTTACGTGGTACGAAAAAGCGATACACCTCGCGGAGGAATCTACTACTAAAATATATCATTTCAGACGCTTGATATGTTTTCCAATTCCCGGCACATAGACAACTTTGCCTTCGTTTAAATCATTAATTTGTGTAGGAAATATTTTTTTTAAGTGCCAACAAGCCTCTGTGTATCTTAAAAGTAATATCTGCGAGAATTCGCGAAGTAGTTTTTACCAATTCGTTTTTCCGGCAATTCAAGCTCTTACTTTAAGGCGACGTTTCGCTTATTCGTTCTTCACGCAACGACTTCCACCCACAGTAGCAAAAAGCCTCTTTGCATCCTTCATCCTTTTGAACGCCGCCGCTACCTTCGCGTTCATCTCTCCCTCTCTACGGTATCGATTCGTCGTGCATAAATTAATGGCGACCTCCCCACCAATCCATCAATAATTAATCCCTCTTTTGGTTTCTCCCAACCCCCTCCACCCCGTCCTTCCTTTTTCCTCCCCTTACTACCGTCCCGCCGATAAAATTTCCTAATCATTCATGTCTCGGACGTTCCCCCCCCGGCCCTTCGCCCCTCTCTCCTCCCCAGTGCGGTGGCTTATTAAGGGCCCGTTGTCCCTCCGAGCGAGCCTCCCCGTAACCCCCTTCAACCACACCGCCGCCACCCCCCCATTCTCCTCCCGTCAACCCCCCTAAATCGCCATCCGATTGCTCCTCTGCGAGGTGGGGTTCTCCGCGCCATCCCCTTTACATGAGTGACCGCGCGTGAAAGGGAGAAGAGACGGCGAGGGTGGGGTGGGGGGGGGCAGGGAAATTACCCACTCACCCCTTTTCCCTCCCTCTCTCTTCCGCGTCGAACAGACCGTGGCGTCACAGCAGGATACTGCGTGGGCAGATATGGTGGTGGGCGGACAGGGTAGGGGAGGGAAGGGATGAGGAGGAGTGGGTGGATGGGAGAAGCACGGTGCGTCTGACTGAGGGGGATACGGGAGGGACGGGGGTGGGAGGAGGCAAGGGAGAACCAGAGAGTAGCGGATGGGGTATCCCACCCCCAAGAGTTCGGTGACCTATTAGACGCCATGGAATTGGAAAGAAAAACCATGTGGTGTTTTAATTTTTCTCTCGTATTGAAGAGAAGAATGAACGTCCCTATTCCTCGGTATCATTATTTGCCTATATTCTCCTTTGCTTTGTTTTGATTAATTCATATAGGAGTGGATTTGAATGGGATCGGAATGGTTCTGTAATGATTTCCCACGCCGATGGATCGAGTTCAAGTCTCTTCGTTCGTGGAAATATTTAGTGGAAATCCTGTCTATACTTTGGTACTGTGGGAATAAATTTGTGACCAGTAGTTATAGTTTGATTTTCCTGTGCTAACCACGTGAAATATACTATCGTCGGAGTATCTGATTAATCTTGGATTGCTACAACTACATTTCAATTGGAACGTTGAACTGTGACTCGATTGCATCATCCATCAGTTGATGGCTATTTCGGACACCGGGGATCTGTGGAGTCTCCTTCTACCGTCTGTTTTTATGTAATTATTAGAGACAAGTTCTATCCCAGTGGCCTCCAAAATTCGCATCGCAACCCAGTGGGTGGACGATGAGTTACATTTGGGGAGCATCAAAAATTATAAATAATAATTGAAAAGCAAACAATTTATTTTTAATTTTTTTATTCTTCAATTTAAATTCCTACGAATATTTGTAGGATTGATTGGTGCCGAATGATTTTCATTATTTATTTATTTTAATTCAGTAATTATGCCGTTTTACGTCATATAGTTGGGAGCGATGGCATGAAATTTGCCCTTCAATAATGAATTAGGCTATTCGTGCCGACGTGAAAGTAATGTGTGTAGTCTGCAATGCAGGATACATATATATTCGAAATTAGACCGCTCCTTGCTGATCACTTAGCGTACCCGAACCAGGATTTTGTTCCCTTTGAATATATGGTCTCATAATGGTTTTACAATGGTTTCAAAAAGGGATCAAATTTTAAACCACAGGGTACACATTATCAAATTTAAATAAATTGATTTTCTAGAATTTTCGGTCGAAACACAAATGAAATCGAGAGATCTCTTGATTTTTCACTCTCTCAGAAACAAAACGTAGATTTTTATCATCTATTTCTTCATTTACGAACTCACTTATGCTTATTTCAGTAATTCCATTCTCACTAATATAGTCAAATTGAATAAAATATTTCCTTTTCCTACCAATATCACCCATTAGTAAGCAAATAATTTATTTTCAGTATTATGTGCGTGTTTTTATGTGACTTACTTTGCTTAAAATGTTTTCATTATTGAAATACCTTATTCATTATTAAATTTGAACTTCTGCAGAGTATCATTACCTACAAAATTTGTTTTTTTCTGAATCATGGTAGACCTCATGCATTTTTAGACTCGCCATTTTTATGAGATACAACGGTGAATTACCTTTTTAAAATTATTAAAAAAGCTTCTTCGGAGTTATTTTGATGCAGTTAGTTATATAACATACACATCGTGAAATATTAGGTCTGAACGCCAAGATTTTATCCACAAATGTGACTTGAAAGAGTATGCATTGTGTAGTTCTCATAAATTTAATTTGAACTACAAAATTTAACTAAAAGTGCTACAAAAACGTTCAGAAAACACACCGGACGAGTTCTTGGTATATAAATTACCCGCTGAACTGAAACGTAATTATATTAAACTGCGTGAATATGCGATCTGTCACGTAGGTTTTTGTTTCGCTGGCGGAATAATTTCTCGTTCATGACCCTAATACAGTGCCTTCCTTGAAGGGCGTCTGTGTTCTCCCTTTAAACCTTTCAAAAGATTAGTCATGGTTGGTGTTGCTAAGGGCCAGAGGCCTGCTTAAGAGGCCATTTGGCCACCACAACATTAGGGTATTCCTACTTGTGGTGAGAAAATATCTAAGCTACTGATTTCCCGTCTTTGAGTGGCTGAAGACATTCAATTTGAGAAAGATAAATCAAACTCAGAGAATCTAGACTTTCTCTTTCAGCCGGCTGTAAAAAATTATTTAGTGCATTGACAATAGGTACGATTGACGTTGACAATGTCACTAAAAGATAAATAGCTATATCTTGTAAGAAGATAAGCTGTTATCAGTTCATCACACTTTCTTATGGTTTTCGTATGGTTTGACGACTAAAACAATGAGTAAACATAATGGTCTGAGTAGGAAAGTTAATAAACCATGTTAAGAGGTTGGTGCATTGCCTTTTTCTTAATAATAAATACAAAGATGCTTGAACAAACTCATGTCACATGAGTACACGGTATACTGTCATTGGGCGGGATTCGAACCCAATGCACTCTGGTCAGCCGACGAGCACGCCTCACTCACATGCCTAATCGGCTTGGCCGTGGGGTTAACGGAAGGGAGACGGAGAAAGACGATCTTATGGATAGGTTTACCAGATTTTTTTTAACAATATTTATAACTCAATTCTTTAAAATTTAGAATAATTGGTCAATTTGTAGGGAATCAGAAAAAGTGTAGAACGGAAGGATTAAAATATCATTTACCCGCGAATGATAAGGAATCAGAACTATTGCCAAAGACAGTGTACAGGAAACAATATTTTATGCCAAGTGGCCTAATTAAAATCCTCAGTTTTTGCCTCTTTAAATTTCAATTCCTATCAGCAGCTCATCTTGGATGCGAACTGTTATATATTTGTATACATTGTGTATTTAAAGCTGCTGGTAGAATGTCCTTCCATTGCTTGAACATTATAATATCTCCGTTTGTCACTAACATTCAAGTAAGGTATGATTTTGATTTTGCTTATTTGGTGTGGAAACATACCCTGCCATGCACCCAGGTCGTGCCTTGCAGGGTACCGTGCAGGTACAGAAATCATTGACTGAAAGGAAAAAATAACTCAAAAATATTGCATTAATATGCATTTTAACTGTCTTAAAATTACGTACCAACCGTAAAATCATATTCGTTCCATTCTGCTATGAATATACCTTGTTGCTAATCATTCATTAAATTTGCGCTTTCACTTCTGCATTTAAAAAAAATGCTTGAACACGTGATGCGACCATGCACTCTTGATAAAATTTTTCCTGACCATGCCCCACGAGCACAAATTAGCAAGTGCCAGAATGTTGTACTCGTTAGTCTACAAGTGTTTCTTCTTGACGCATCGCAGGGCGACAATCGTGTTTATTTAGATTTATCAAATTAAATGCAGAAAAAATAACTAGTATTAAATGCATTATCAATGTATTACTAGTATTAAAAAACGAGTATTAAATGCAATGCGGCGTTATCAAACTGACGGCTGTCTCATTTTCTCAGGGGACATTTAGGAACTTAAGGAATTCCACCTGGAGGCCGAAGAGAAGTTTAAACTGTAGGGGATGTCCAGGATTTTACGGACGTCTGGTAATCCTATCTATGAATGAAGGATGGGGAAGAAGGAGAGAGAGAAATGGGTAAATATTCGGGAGGGTATGGAGGTTGGCGGTGAGAGGTCGAGAGAAGTAATCGTTAAACATAAAGTGGGCGGTGGGACGGGGGTGGATTTTGTACATCGGATGCGAGCGGGTGGCGGATGACCCATAGGATGGTGAAGAAGGGCCCTGAGGAGAGGAGAGACGGTTACGGGACCGAAGAGGCGGGAAAGCGTGTGTATATACATCAGAGGAGATTTGGGGACGCCGTTTTTATAAGGTGGCGATAACGAGTCGTCCCGACCGCTAGGTGAAAGCGAAACAATCGTATATCATTAGCACCTGCCATCTAAGGGAGATGTGTCAAAGCTTAGTGAAAGCTAACTTCACCGGGGGAACGAAATGCGTGCGTTCGGCCCTGGGCGGGGGCGGTGTCACTGCGCGCATGAGCGCGGAGCGGACGAGAAATAAAAACCATCAAGAAAAAAATGAATGGAAAAGTACCCGGAATGCATAAGAGATATGATATTTGTATGTGCGTACATGAATGAAGTATTAAGAGCTTTATCAACGCTATTTTCCGCAGGAAATGGTTTTAATTATTTACAATAGTTGGTGCGGTTTAATTAAACTTTATACCGTATCTATCTTTGTGTTAAAATTCACAACCACTAAAAATATGATAATTTAATATATTTAAACAAAAATATCTCTCATTCCTCATGACATCGTGAATAAGCCAGTCACCACGCTCTAGTTATCTAGTTATTCTATTATTCTAGTTATCTCAACTTTAATTGTCCCGTAAACAGTTAAAGGACTTGGAAAGAAACTGATGTGATGCCTTTTTAATCCATGATGAGGTATCATAATCATTGATTCAGAATTTAAATTGTTTGGTGATATTTATAAATATTATTTTTATAGAATAAGCAATAGTAAAACATTTTTCAGCAACTTTCTGAGTCTTAGAATCGTCCAAAATTATTATTTTCCCAATTTTTTATAATAGATTTTAATTCAGTGGATGAGAACGTTTTCAGACGTTTTTTGGAGATTAAAAATTTTGGTTTTACGGTAAATTGTTTTCAATCGGAACTACAAGGGAAAATGGAAAACACTAAGAATTTCAAACAATAATCAAGTAAATATTAAAAATTAAGTGGCTGCCACAAGTATTTTAGTGGAAATCGCTTAACTGATTATTAAATTGAAGAAAAGCGAGTCATTACCTCAGATGAAAGATAAAATTAATCCCAACTGCAAACGATTAGCAGATCTCTTAATATTTTTTCGATCGCTTCCCTTTAACCCGCATTAAAGATGCAAAATTAAACGTTCAATTTGATAATCAATAAGTTAGCCTGATAACCGTCAAAGCGTTCCACATTTCGACGAGAAAGAGGCAAATGTCTCGTGGTGCTACTGCCCCTGTTGAGTCAGGAAAGCGATGCAGGCTCTCTGTGACAATAAGTTGGAGTGTATTAGCAGCGGGGATGAGTAGATGGCTTCGTGCGATATCGGTAGAATTATCACTTCAACATGCGATAACACTAAAGCAGTTAAGTTCATCACCCTGGTTTAGACGCTTCCGTAATAGTGATAAATCAGAAATCATTTATTGGAAGCGGAATGGACGTCGGAGAGATTTACATAGCTTATGGAAGTCATATGCATCCAACAAACATGAATGCACGTGTTTTCTAAAATTTCATCGTGTAGTTTTCATTTAATTTTAAGATCGCAGGTGCTTGCAAAGTTGTGAGATTTAAAATAAACGGATATATTGCATAAGATAGTGCCAATCAAAATGAGACCGTCCTCTATAGAAGTAGAAATTTAAATTAGAAGGGAAAAACGAGAGGGGTAGAAACCATGGACCATAAAATAAACTGTAGCGATGAAACGGAAGCATTAAGTTTTAATTTGAATGTATGAAATTACAGTCTTGGTAAAGATAGCGTAGAATGTGAGACTAAAAAGTTCTTATTCCGTTGGTGAATACTAGAGGCTAATCGAGGAAAATATACTAGATTTTGATACAGAAAATTTATTTAAATATATAAGGGTATGTAGGAACAATATTATGTTTTAATACACTTTTATCATGTTGGAAATTTTGGGTTTCAGCACCATTAAACTACCTAAGGTCCTCTTGCAGATAGCATTTTCGGGCCACGATTAGGGTAAATGAAATTTATTTTATTTAACCTTGACTAGTTAAAATACGTGTTAGCTCCAGTAGGAATGTAGAGTTGGTTGTTTTTCTCTCCCAACATGTTTATTTTTCATCAAGAGTTAATCGACTGCAGAAATACGTTTAAATGGCTACAAGAGGAAACGAGTATGAATTATAAAAGCTCTGGATATTTTGATGGTGATATTTCAAATCAATATTTGTCATCAGTTACCAACCGCGGCTTCTCTTTATTTTCAATCCTGAAAAATGTAACGCGTATAAACAAGAACCTTATCATCGTAATCCGTAATATACTCGTTACAGGGTCGAGAATAAAGCTCTCGGGAGCAATTTTTCAAAAAAAAGGACGAGAGGAATATAGAAGGAAACCGATAATTTTTTGATCAAGCCCTTGATGAGTGAAAAATATTCACTTTAAGCGTAAGAGAGACGGCAAATGTAGGGTATATTTGTTTGGGATTTACTTGCTGTCAGGTCAATAGTCATTGAATGGCAATAGCATCATGACATTCTTGATATCGTAGAAAACGCGTCTGGCGTATTAAAAAAAAGCAATGGATTATGCCTCTCATTTATATTCCTCGCAGCCAGTTCAGGATAACCCACAGTTGAAAGGCATATGAAATATCATAAATGGGGTTACTCCAAATTGTGTTTTATTTTGCTTTATTGCTGGAAAGAGAAAGATATTTTTTACAGAGCTTTACTCCAGTTCAAGAATATTCATGTCATCGCAGCACTGCATCCATGCTGGAGTCGAGATTCGAATTAGCTACGTCCTGGCTAGTTGTTGTAGCGCTGCTTTCCATTCTTACCGAGTCGCCTATTGTTAAAGGAAGAACCCAGCTAATCTACATTTCATTACGCAATGCTGCCGTAGGCTTGGAACGGGAAGACCATGTAGTATTCTTGTCATGCACTTCTACGTGTGTTTTGAAGATCTTCCATCCTCACCAGCACAATTTTTACCTTGTATATTACCATTATTACCTTTTTTATGAAAAAGAGCTTTTAGCGAGTTATTTTTATGGCAAACATTACGAGTACCGTTTCCCTAATTCGTCTTAACGTAAAATAGTAATGCCGGGAAAAATAAAAATGAGAGCTCACGGTTGTATTAATGCATTGATGCGTTGACATTCCACAAATCTAATGAATCGCGAACAAATGTACTTGGTGATGTAATTGGGTCAGACTAGTTACGCGCCAGTCAGAGTTTTTTTCTCTAATTCAAGTCGGAACTCCCGGCATCGGCAGTGAACTCCTTTCCGTCATTGGGGTTGGGGTTCATCCTTTCTATCGATAACGACGTTGTGTAGCTCTCGTTATCACAAGCGCATAGCTTGAAAAGCCTGACAAAATGTATTTGTAAGTAGAAACTCCACTCCTATTTCAAACTTCTGCCCAAATGCATATACTTAATGTATATTTTCTCCTTGTGTTCCCTTCCCTTAGACTAGGCGTCATTATCACCGCGTAAAAAGTTCCCCCCATCGCGCGGTTGACATTTTCTTTTCTTTTGTTAAGGATTAAGGAATGTGGATCGACGTTTTCAAACGTCCTAAATGCTAGAAAATATTTTTGGTTGGTGAAATATAATGCCTGATTCAAATCACATCATCATCATGTTATTTCAATTGATTTTAAAGATATTAGATTTCCGAACATTCTGTACAAATATAAAAATACTATCTTAGATATTGTGTGGAGCTAGTATTATTATAGTCTTGTATTACTGCCTGTGATAAAGAGAAGTTATTTTGTGTTTATGATACATGATCGCCTCGGATTAGACAAAAATCAATTTAGGAATAATCAGAAAAACAAATTGAAGGAATATATATGTCAGTATTCTTAGTTTTGGTACGACGTGAAGTATCAATTCACTTTGATCTGAGGAAGTTTCCTAGAAAAGCGGTGCTATTTTTGTCATTGCAATATAAATTATCCTTGTTTCCTGGCTACTTTTGATAGAGTATTAATATGTTATCAAAGATAAAAATTTTCAATTTCATTAACTTCACATTACAGACCTTGTATGGGATGCTAAGGGTTAAATAGTTTGACCTAACACCCATGTAGCATAAGACTAATATTTGAGTATACTGTCCTGTGGACTGTGGGCAAGATGAAATTAATTTAAGGCTTACTTGATCGACTTTATTTCTCTTTTTTATTCTGTGCCAACTCTCTTCCTTCACGCGGTTAAATTAAAGTGGCTACCAAAGAGTTAGAGGCGGTTCTACTGAACATTATAACATTATTCTCCCCCTTAATATTTTCAATGTTTCTCATTGAGTGAGATGATTTGGTATTGTGTATTTAAATTATCTAGTACCGAAGTAATGGGCTTTATAATAGGAATTAACACAAATTAAAAGAAATAGAATATATTCGGTCGAATTTATTATTTTAAATATTCCATTTATGTATAATTTGACATTATAATCGATTCCTAATTATTTAAGAACAGTTTAAGCATTAAAAAATATTAAAAATACTGAAATGCAACAAGAAAATGTGATATTTTTATCCTGCAACATTTTAGGGCATGAGGAAAGGTGTGATGAATTAAGGTATTGTTACGCCTCGTCTCTGAGTGGGTAGGGGATCGTACCAGAAATCAGACTCCGAAGTTGGTCTTTTCCTTTTTTTTATTTCGTTCTCTTTACAATAGCTCCGCATCGCTTCACTGCCCAGACAATCTGCCCCTCTTCTTGCGGCCGCCTCCATTTATATCCCTCGCTTACCGGTTCATCACCGGTGGATCATTCGAGGGCCCACTGCATGTTTTATCCAATGGGCGCTCGGCTCGCGGCGGGTCCTCACCCCAACTTGGCGACGGCTCCGTTCAACATGCCCCTTGTCCTACTCGCCTGTCGTAACACTGCCCCCTCCTTAGAGATGTTCGTCCCGAGCATCGTCTCGACTGAAATATGGCGCGAGTCGGTCAATGTGTATCACCCTTGGCCTGTCTCGAGTCCCCTTACGTATTCGTTAGGTTACGTCATTCAATCTCGTCATGACTTTATAGGTCCCTTCCCATTACGGTAGTAGCTTGGGTGATTTTCCTTTCCTCTTCCTTGGGTTGTGCAACCCACCAGTCATCCTTCGAAAACTCGATCGTTGGACCTTCGGTCATATCTTGTCTTCATTTTTTCACTCGTTCCTCGGATTTTTGCCCTCACGGTGTCGTAAATGATTTCCAATCTTGCTTTTACCTCTGCAACATATTCGTTGGTAGGCCTCTGGGCGTC
>LYUA01001511.1:173412-185640 GCA_002093875.1 Calopteryx splendens
CCCCCCCCCTTCCGTCTCTTTTCTCCGGAGAGAGAGCCAATTTTTTTCCTTCCCCCCCTTAGGAGAAACTACAAAGATAAATTACTAAGCTACGTTCGCTCTCTAGTGTGCGTTGGTGTGTGTGTATGTATTTTCCAGATCTCACCCTCTGGGTGATGGCGAATCATTCTTTTAAGGCTTGTAGGGTGTGAAAGGGAAATGAAACGGGCGCACGGCGTCGAGGATGACGCGTCCCGTCCCCTAGATCAGATATATTATAATAATAGAACAGAGCGGCTTCAGATAAGATGCGGGGTGGAATGGAGCCTTCAAATTGAGGGAGATGGATAGTCGATCTGGTGCTCTTGCCGGCCGTGAGTTCACGCGCGTGACGGTGGAGGAACGTGGGAGGAAATTCAAAGACCTTAGTGTGCCCGATGTAATTACGGAGTAAACATTCTCGCATTGATTACATTCTCACGTTTATTGCAAGCGTTAGATGATGAGGATTTTCTTGGCGGCGTAAAATC
Source organism: Calopteryx splendens (assembly GCA_002093875.1). Lineage (NCBI taxonomy): Eukaryota > Metazoa > Arthropoda > Insecta > Odonata > Calopterygidae > Calopteryx > Calopteryx splendens. The sequence continues at coordinate 173,922 of LYUA01001511.1, forward strand.
TCAGTCTAATTTATTTAACCGTCAGAAAGCAATATGGAAATAAATTTGTAGGTATAAAAACCCCTGAATAATATGTTGACCACCAGAATGCTATGAAAAATGCACCATTTTTGGTGTCTCTCGTCCTGTTTCTTAGCATACTTCTTGTTGCTCGTCAAAGTTATTTCACTGATAACAGTTTCATAGTTAAAATTTTCTCGTATTCAAGCACTATTTTCTGAAGTTTCGTTGCTCATAGATATTGCGTTGTCAGGCTATTAGGCCTAAATATTATATAAATTGTTCTATCGAATGCTATGAAAATAAATGTTTTCAGTTATTAATTTAAACGGCGCTCTCAAAACATTTTTTAGACATTTGAAAAATTTACTCATGGTACATGGAGCCTACAAATACCATCATTACACAGTCGCAGAAAACTTATTGCTTCGGGACAAAGAATGTATTGAAATTAACAATTAAAATCAACATTAAAAATGATGAAAACAAAGAGCACAGTTATAAATCCTCGGGCTGATGCCATTGATGTGTTTCTTAGTTTGAGGCCAAAAGTTGCCTTTCGTTCATGCTTATGAATTTAGCTACTTGGTGGGTATCCAGTACTGCAGAAACTTTCTAGTAATAGACTGGAGTTGTCACCTAAATTGGTATTTGTAAAGATTCAGGAAACTGACGGTTTGGTTGGACTTTTGAATTCAATGATTTTACGGCCTTAATGCGAGCTAAATGTAGTTGGAATTATTTAAAATCATTATATACATACAATATGCTTCCAGCGCCAGTTAAGGTGGCCGAATCTTGCTCTTAATGCTAGAGCTAGTAAGTTTACTTTTTCAATTGAGAGTGGATTACTTGCTGAAATGGGATGTCAAAGATTGAATCATGGAAAATGCCTCAGTAGAAAATTACGCTGACCTGATCTCGTGCATATATTGAATCAAGCGTGGGAAGACCTTCGCAATTGAAAAAAATATTTAACTTGTGCTGAGTTTTCGAATTCATATCTTTCCACACCCGGTCGGAAGGCAACTCTTACATATTCAAGTAGCTTTCTCTCAATGCCAAATTATTCAAAGGCAAGATTGAAACTTGGCTGTTTATTTTTTTCATTTTCACGTGAATGTCTCTCGAAATTCACGAGTCGTTAAACTTGCTAATTCCGATGTCCGAAGACCTTTTCACATTCATTAACGCATTGCCTAGCATTTTCCCCGGACTTAATCGATGCTTGAGGCCGTAAAATAGTTTAGTTTGGTTGGAAATAGATAAGCTTCACTTATAAAGCTGAGAAACATATAATAAATAATTCCAATCAAATTTGTATACTAATTTCATAGGTAGAAGTTGGACCACCGAAGATATTCACAGTAGAGTAGACAATGTTAATGAAAAGGAAGTAACCACAGAGTCATCAGCATGAAGGATTATTTGATAAAAGAGTATATATCCCGTCTCTTATTGAGTCCAGCGAACTGCGAGAAACACCCATTAAGGGTAGGGAAACAGCTCCTTTCCATTTCCTTAGTTCTTAGAGAGTTAAGATACTAAGAAAATAGCTCAATTTGGGAAATTTATCTGGGAGTGTCCAGATGCATTACCCAGATTTTATCCCGGCTCTTTCCATTCATAAACTGAATGTTCAACCTACTAGGCCATCACGCTGACATTTCCATAATAAAAGTATCCAATCTAAATTATAAGTTCATGCCGCAAATGTGGAATCACCGCAGAGAATGTCAGTAAAACTTCGTTTTAGCAACGTATGCTCATGGGCATTTGTGTCTAATTTTCACCATGTATATAAATATAATACAAAATTTTGCCAGCTTCACTGCAGCTTCCAACTGCATGCAGGTGACTGGAGTGCATCTTACTCGCTGCAGGATCTCATGGAGTTTCCCGAGAGTTGATGCGCACAGGTAATCATTATACAAGCGTATACTTCAACTTTGGGTTTCTCGGCGATCCAGCCTCCCACGAGACTGAACCATTAGGGATTAGAATAAGAATTCATGGTAAATGTAAAACAGCAGTGATCTCGCCTTCAAATTGAACTTTATTAATGTGGGTTAAATTTCCGGAAGTTAAATTTGATGCATCAGGCTCCCTGCCAACGGGGCTTCGCGGCGCTGACCCTCTCACAGTGTAACGGGTGGGCGGAGCTCGCTGTTGGCTCCGCCGTGTTTTCACGTCGATAGATTGCCGGCTCCCCCTCTCTCTCCATGGCGGGTCACACGCTCACGCGCGCGTACAAATACGCCCTCGCCATCTACTCACGCAGGAGCGGGGGAGGAAAATAATGACGTCGCATAATTAGTAATTAAAGTAGCGATGGTCAACCCAGACTCCTCCCCTTCCCTGCATCTCCTTTGCATTCTATTAATCTCATGCCCGCTTAAATGTAAGGAATATTTTGCAAACGAACCTCACTTCGCTTTCCGTTGCACGCGTGCCAAGAATAATCAGCCGTACCATTCTCGGCACCACGTTTGTAATACGCTCTTCCCCTAGGTTGGATGGCCATGCTGTGAATTGAACGACTCCCAACCTTTCTCGCGTTTGAAACCTCCGAACGAAGTGTTTTTGCGATTCTGTTTCACCAATTCATCAAAAACACACATTTAACCACCACAAGCCTCTCGAATGTGTTATTTATCTATATTTATTCGTTAAATTCTCCTTTGTTTCTTTATTACAAGTTTTATTCTTTTAACAATGCACGAAACGTCTGTGTGTAATTTTTTATATGCATACCTATGAGACTAATCAAATGTCTTTTGACGAGTTTCGAATATATATTATGGACATTTTATGAGTATTTGCAATGTGCTGTGCTCTTTGTTCAGTGAAAGTTGTGTAACTAATCCCAGGAAGACTGTTTAACATTTTTGCCATACCAAAATTATTCAATATAATTCATTATAATCACAATTCGGAGGTGCTCACTGTACGTACAAGATTGCAGAGATATAGGCTTATCTAATACATATACAAGTATGTTGTACATATACTTGTATATGTATTAGATAAGCCTATATCTATGCAATCTTGTTATGCATGTTCTTTTTGGCCTTTGTTTCGGAAAAACTCGACTAAGCTTCAGATTGATAAAATTACCACCGCATTCTTTTCATAAGCTATCATTAAAGTATTCACTTAGTCCTTGGTACATTGGCTCTTAAGCCTTATCAGGAACCAAAGCGGAGTATCCTACATTTTTATAAGACTGATGGCTTAATTGCTGCACTATTGTATATTCCTATCTCAAATGCGTATGCACGAACACGCTCAGAAATGCCCCCATATAGGAGCATTCAAGTGTTTCCACATGATTTAAAGTGAAATCATCGCTTTCGCACTGCATTTTTTCTTCCCCCTTTTTTTTCCAAGTCAAACTTTGGGATTAAATCTTTTTGAAGATTAAGAAACATTTTTAGCTTGTCGTGAAAAAAAATTCATTTGAGATTATCCTTATATTCCTCACCTCTGCTCTGAGCCCCTCGAAAATTCCTTTGGCTGGCAGTAATACATTTCGGATCACTTTCCCTGATTTTTTTTAACTGACACTTTCCATTCCGTCCCTCGATTTACAGGGAGCATCCCCGCTTAATGAAGCTTTAAATGTGAACGCCGCCGCAGCTTTCAGCGGTATGGCGACGTATCGTGCGGTCAATGCCGGATCTAGGGGCGATGAAGCGGGCACGCATCACATCCGGGCCCCCACCGTTGCCGAGTCGGAAAACGTGTGAAACTTGGGGAAATTAGACGAAAAAATAATTTTAATCCATTGAGGCTCTATATCCGGGCTCCCAAGGCAGTGGGCCAGGCTGTTGTGCGACGCTCTAGAGCTCGGGGGTAGTCGGATTGAAGCAATGGGTATTTGAATATCAAAATGGCCCCTTTGGTGAGAGAATTCCGTCACTACATTTACAATGATGCGTATATTTTGCGCTATGCCCAATCAATTATGTCGCACTAGTGCCTTGCTATCTCGCTTGAACACAAACAACGGTACCTTTTGATGTTACATGCAATCCTGGTTGGTGACAAGCGACGGACAGTCATAATAATTGAAAATTAATAGAAGCCGCGGGAAATGCCGCAACAGTAACTTTAACGGAGCCACCCGCAGGCATGCATTCAAAAGCTAGAATTTCACGGTGCAAATATCATTCGCCAGGTTCCGGTGTATTTGTAGGCGAACACCGCTGTGAAAGTTCTCGCATTTTGATTGAAAATTAGTAAAGCAGTGCATAAAGAAGAAAAACTAGGGGCAATATTATGCAGGCATTGATACTATAAATATGCCATGGAACCCATGAATGGAATTACGAGAAGCAGGTTATAAAATACATTAACGTCTAAAACTGAATAAATAAAGATGGCATGTAAAGGAATAGCTTGGAGAGTGACTGCTGCAAACCAATCCTCGGAATTATAGCCAATGATGATTGTGTTTTTGATGGTTAAAATGGTTAATTGCATATTTTATATTGTATTACTACATATTTTACTCGGAAAATGTCCCCGAGGAGCCTAAGTTTTTTGTAGGGCATGAACTGCTTCGCACTGAAGATTCTGATGGTTAGTGTCACCTAATGCGTATTCTGTTCAAACCGACAATGTCTTTGTTGTACCATCGTTGAGATAGTGCCACGTTTCCATGACCTCTTTCATGAGTCAGTTTGTTGTGTGGAATCGTATCCGAGCGAGCAGAGCTTTCGCCCATTGATCAGTTGACCCAGTACTCAAATACAAATGGTACCTCTTGACATATCTAGGTAAAACCTGCCTCAAAAAGTTGTCAAGTCACAAAATTGTAAGACGCAGTGCGATGTGAGCTCTGCCCTCGCCTGTGAAAAAAACCTCCGATTTGATGACAGTGGTTCCTCGTAGGTTGAAAATTGGAATCCATTGATGAATATCACGAGATCTCCTATCACTATTTTAAAAAGATTTAATAATTTTTAACCCGGAGCGGAGAAGTAATGGCACGTTAGGATATATATTACTCTCGCCTTATGGCAAAGCATTAGAAAGCACGGAAGCTAAAAAAAACTGATCTCTACAATAGGAAGGCGCACTCTGAAGATTAAGGCTTGCCTTGAAATGAGTTTGCAGTTGCACCATTGCCTTAGCACACGAATTTCCAACATTAATTTTCTTAGGAAAACGTGCGCCTATTCATGACCGCTTTATCACCGCCGCCCTGCGAGAAAACGTCCTACCGTTCATGATTAAGTGACTGAGGGTTAAAATTGAGCCCTCGGGGGTGATTTTTCTTCATTTATAGGGTTGAACTTTTGATCCGGCGCCATCACCGGATGGATAGGAGACAGGCGGTGCCATGCCACGCCTTCCGGTTCCTGATAGCTAAAACCTTTTAAGTTCCTAAAATAATCCCGAAAGATTTTCCTTGGGAGCAGCCCCTTTCAAAACAGAGCCCATAAACGGTCAGCCTTTGTCTCGTAATTTCACTTAATGGGGTCAATTTTACGAATTGTTTAGGCTAAATGGGAGACGTAGGGGATTTTTTTCTACTCTTGGAGATTTTTACCGACTTTTGAGGAACGTGGAAGAGGTTTTACGGGCATTAATCGACATTTTTCGGTTCATACATTAGTGTAGGCTTTTAGGTACTGATCAAGTGCAAAAGAGGTATGGAGGACAGTAGAAAACGTATTTAGTTACACTGAATGCATTGTGACATTTTTATTCATCATTTATCATGTTTTAGTTTAAACTATATTATCTGGAGCAGAAATATGATGTTTTGATACATTTATAGTCATTCATTGTACTATATTTATCATTATAAATTCCTCATGCCCTCAATTTTATGTGTTTAATAAGCATGACCTAAAACGATGAATTAAAATTAAGGCGGAGGTCACACAAGCTCAAAAATAATAATTATTGATGTGAGGAGGAATTTTACGGATATTTAACTTTTTTGATCGCTCACGCAATCCTAGTAGCGATGGTAACATTTTGAGTTTTACTTTTTTGTGCGTCCCTCCGCGTCTTAAAGAGTTGGCAAGTACATATCATCAATGAAATCACTGCTTTTTATGGTATATCACCAACTACAGTAATCAACCCGAAGGTTGGTTTGATAGGTTAGGAATGGAGGTGACCCAGCACTAAGCCCAAGGGGATGATGTAAAATGTGTACTCCAGGGTAAGGGGGCCAGTTCATTTCCCTGTGCCTCCTGCCGTTTCCAAGGAAGACCTGGTGCCCGATAAATCACGCAGCATGGGTGAAGCTGAGAATCAAAGTTAAAATCAGTAATGTAATTTTAGGAAGGTGTGAAATTAAAAAATCCGGAAGTATGTTTGTAAATTCCAATAACAATATTTCGGTCAACAAAGGATACCACCAACGGAGAGAGCTGCACGGAAAGGCTTGATTCAGGAATTATAAAGCAGAAGCATACTGCGCCTTTGGTGCAAAGTTACCAAATAAATTTAGCCATTTATTTTGCCTGATTCCCTACGCTAAAATTAATGTCATTTTCTGGAAAAAAAATCCTTTTGCGGCTATTTCTCATTCTAATTAATGGTATCGCTGTTTTAATTGGCGTTTCAGCTTCACCTTTAAACTTGGAAGATGGAGATGAGAAACAATTCAAATTAATCGCCTTTTTAGCAGAATGAAGACTTATTTCAATGTTATACGCTGATGATTTTTACTATCATCGGTCCAATAATAAATGCGTTTAAGGCACAATATAAAGTTGTGTCTGACAGTTAATCACATATTCATTGACTAATTTTTTGATACCAGAGAAAACTATCGGTAGTCATTCATTATTTTTTTAAATACACCATTTTAATTTGTGGGTAAACTTTATATTCTCTCTAAAATTAATTGTCTTTTTTATTAATTTGAAACATCCCTTACTTGTAAATGAACTAAACGGTACAAAAATAAAATGTCATGTTTTTTATTTATTCTCTCTTTCCGTGATGCCAATTTATAGCGTTTTTTTCTCCTTATAACATTCACTTGGAATTTTTTTCGCACCTCCTGTAAGTAAGTTATCCGAGATTCAGCCATGTCAATTACAAATAAATTTATATTTAAAGCGTCCGTGAGAAATGTATCTCAAAGGATGGAACAGTAGAAAGTACTCGAATAAATTATCGTGAGGCTAGAATTAGTTTTTAAAAACATCTTTTTTTAACGGAGTGAACAAAACAATCGAGAAGCCTCACTTTTTTGGGGATGCTCCTCTCCTAAAAACTGTTTAACTTGGCGTCCTTTTGGTTAGCGAGGCGAGGTTGGCATTTCCGAGAGAGGGGAGACACGCCACGGACGTGATACAAGCGGCCAGTCAAGCACGCGATGGTGGGGGGAGCCGTTTGTCGAAACCCTTCGTCTCCCTCCTCCCGTGGGCACAGACCAATGGAGACGGTAAATGCATATCCAGACGCACGGTCGGAAGTGGGAAAGGGAGGGAATGATGACTTCGGACGAGGGAAATCCAAAGCCACTTATTGGTGACGGCTGCAGGCGGCGCCAAATTGTGAGGCATCGCCGTGGTCGGGGACTCCGTTTCCCTTTGAGCGAGATCGGGAGGCCTCCCTCCCTTTCTCTCTTCCCATCCTGACACGGGGCTCGTGCAAAAGGGGAGGGCCTGGAGGATGGGGTCGAGCAATGCGGTGCGGGGTGTGGGGACGCACTTCAATCAGGACGGGAATCAGGGGCGGAATTGGCGTGAAAGGGCGCGGCGGGGTGGAAATGAACGGGGGCGAAACCAGCCTCGTGGCCGTCAAGATATTGTCGGATGGTGAGCAAAATGTTGAAATTGATCTTCTATGAAACGGACAGTATGTTCTTCTTCCTAATGGGCTTTTCGGGAAACGGACAGTATTTACCATTCATGAGGATTAAAGAAAAACAATTTCATAGGATGAAAGGATGAAAGGATGAAAGGATGAGGTGAATAATTATGTACTATTTTTCTCCATTTTTTCATTACATTACGTAGTGCTTACAGAATAAATAGGGTATCTTGATAAAATATTAATATTTTTAGTTATTTGATGAGCAGATCAAGCAATATTACGTTTTTCTATCCCTAAAAATGGAAGAATTTTTAATTTAATATTTAAAAATCAAATAACCTAAGTTACTATACTTCCTATTATGAAAGCAATATCGGATTTTATTTTAAAATCCAGTAGTACAGACATTTTAGTAATGAAATTGAAATTGGTATGCCATTTATTTTTTAAAACCTTTCGATTAGAGGGGAGCTTCTCGGATTTTACCTTGTAATTTAATTAGTTACTGGGTTAAAGTATCCTTGGTGATGAGTTGTAATTGAATGCATAGTATTTTGTACTTCATAATTTAGATTTAAGAATTGAGCCAAGTTTATACGATTTGATGAGGGTAATTTATAAATAGATTACCTATTGAACCGAAAATCTTAAAATTATTTTTAAGAGCGATTTTAAATAAAATATTTTTTATGAAGGATAGATTTTTACGACAGGCGAACATATATTGTCTACTGTTGGAAAATAGTATTTACGGATTATTAATATTCACTCGTTTCATAAACAATAAACCAAAGACCAGAGAACTATTTTTTCTTGTAAGACCTTAAAAACCTTACTGTTTCTCCGGTAATCAGTGGTCAATATAAAATTATTGCGACAAGAACATGATATGTTTCTGCTACATAAATATGAATATTTTTATAAAGTTAGTTTCTTTTGGGGATCCGTGATAATATATCAGACCATGGTAATGTATCACACCAAAGTACTTTCCTGAACATACTATAGTGTAACTAAACTAGTTGAACAAATATATTCACTGAGTGGATCCCAAAGTTTTTGCAAATCATGGTATGATATATTAAAACGGAACTCCACAAAGCGTCGGCCTCAACCATTTCGAACACCATAAATAAAAATTCTATCGCTAATTAATAAAATAGCAATTTAAATATTTTTATGACGGAAAAAATACTGCATCAGGATAAGTCAACTATATTTGTCCATGCCTGGGACCAATTTTTATTCAAATCCAAAGATTAAATCAAAGGTTACGCGAGACAGATGTATAAATGGTGGCAATATTATACGATCTCTCCCTCGAATCTATCTTTCCTTGTCCCATCCACGGGCTGGAATAATCCTTGCGCAGCCTAATAGATGCCCGTCCCTTGGAGGAACACCATTAGTAGGCAGTTGAAACGGATAAATATCCTTATTCGTCGCCGGGGGTGCGATTGAAATTGATTGTAACGCCATCATTAACACCTAGAGGAAGGTGCACACTGTGACATGAAGTGAAACAAAGGCGAGGGGAGGAATCCGGGATCTTGTGCGGGGAACAAGGATGAAGAGAAGGGAAGGGAGAGAAATGCGGAGAGTGAGGCACCAAAGGGAACGACTTTTTTTATAGCGTTAAGCAATTCGTTACGAGAGGAAGAATCGTTCTTATGAACGTGGGCGAGGGGAGAGTTGAGGAAAGAGCCATTCCGTGCTCGTGGGGCGAGGCCGGAAGGGAGGTGGGGAGAAAGAGAGAGAGAGAGCGGGAAAGGAGAGAGGGATGGGAGGAGAAGCGAACGATGAAAGGAATAAGGAGTCCGTGCTTAGGCTCTTTATGGAGATAAACACGTCGGAACCATTTACGAGGAGGAGGGGGAGGAGGAGTCGTGTGAGAGGTCGTTTCTAGAGGGAGGAGATTGTTGAGAGCTGTGCTCGGAAGGGTGGATGGGAAGGAGTGAGGGAGGGCGGGGCATCTCTCTCTTTCTCTCCCGCCTACATTTTTTCTCTCTCATTTCCCTCCTTCCTTTGATCTCAAGTGCAGCACTAATCGTCAAATGGGAGAGAGGAGCAGAGACGCCGTGGGAAGCGAGAGTGGAGATGGGGAGAGGTGTGTGACGTGGGGAGGGGGTCGAATGGGTTGCCGTTAAGTGGATTGAGTATTGCGCGTTACAAGAGGTGCTACAATCCTTTGTTCAAGCTGTTCGTGAAATTAAGCGTTTAAAACTAGGGGCCGATGGTAACTATCGCTTTGCACGCATCATTTATTGTGTCATAATTGAGTATTTTTGGGTCTTTTCATGCGTTCCATACGAAAAGTGGCTGGGGTGGCCAATTTCGGACCATGCAAGTGATAGACTACTCTCGGTGAACGCTTTGATTCGAAGTTTTATTTCGGAAGTAAAGCCATTTCTTTGGACATGTTGTAAGCTACCTTTTTCTCCTTAAACTCTGGGCTATAATGGCCGCAAGTGTTAAGTTAAAAATGTAAGTAAAAAGCCATTTTGAAACACCACTTTAGAATAAGAAATGTACATTAAATTTTGCGTGCATTATCATAATATTCATGATTTTACTTTTAAAATGAAGTACTAATTTTACTTCTGACGACCAAGAACAGTTTATCTTTATTTGTTTCCGCAAAGGGATAAAATGAATTAATATTTGCATACGGTGGCGTGACAGATTGTTTGCAACTGCTTTATTTGATAATTACAAGTATAAAACTTACAGCGCAGTGCTCTGTCAACGTCACCTGGGGACTGTAGCCTAATATAAGTCCCTTTTGATATAGTAATATGGTGTTGAATTTTGCGTTAGTATATACTTTTCAAAAAAGGTTCATAAAATTGTACAAATAAAAATTAAGCTGTCGGAGCGTAAATATTTTTTTTCTATTTTGCAGAGAGGTCAACCATTAATATTCAACAACACGAGTTCATAGAACCCTGCTTCAGGTTTTATTCGTGAATTAAGCTTCAACTTTCGTCAACATTTTACGTGCTTACTTCTACAAAGTGAGGCAATTTGTTATTAACCCACATAAAACTCATAAACGTTACTACAATTAACTCGAGGGTACGCTTACGTGTTCCACCTTAGTATAAGCTTTAAAAGAATGGGTGAGTTGATATTTATGTATGCGAAACAAAGGATTTGGCTTGAAAGAACATGACGCTCGGGCCATTAAATTTTCTTTGATCCACCATTAGAATGAATGAACTCTTTAAGCTCACCATTCCTTCGGTAAACTCTCCGACTCTCTTTCCCTCACGCAAACGGCCTTAAAACAATCTAATAACGCGCGGGAGTGTTTTGGCGAAGGGAATCCAGTTAAGTGGTGACGAAACGTTATAAGTGAGTTGGGAAAATCCACTTTCAAAGTTTGCTGATCTCGAAATGGGATTTATGTTGACTAATGGGTTGAATAATGTGCGGAGTTTAAGTAGTTATGAATGGTGGCACAACGGAGTAATAACTGCAAAGGGACATGTAAAAATACAAAGCGTTTGCTAGCTTCCAGGGGAAATCCATCTGAGCAACAGGAGTGTTTCACACCCGTAGATTTTGAAAGAAGAGAAAACACAGTAATCAGTAGGACCGAGTAAATAAGATTTGATTATTTAGCAGCAAAGCGAACCAATCTGAAAATAAGACTTAATTGGATTTTGGCCTGTCCCCTCTCTTCCCATCACGATGGTCGTGGGTTACATTGACGCATACGAGTGTAGAATCGTGAAGTATTTACCTATTGTTATCATAGGTATTTCTGTAACTAAGTGCCATTTAATTTATTTCTCAGAACAGATGATACTGAATGGTTTGGTGCTATTTAAATTATAAATCAAAGTCAACAGACGACTAGCCGACCTCGGTGGCGGCGGGGTAACATCCTCACCTGCCAATCGTAAGGTCGCGGGTTCGAATCCCG
>LYUA01001511.1:237334-248797 GCA_002093875.1 Calopteryx splendens
TTTGCAAAACCACTAGAATAACATATAGTTGACCACGGTGTCCTGCTGCGAGAGGGCTGCAAATGTGTCCGAGGGTCGAGTCACCCTAACCCACTCTCGCAGAAAAGGGTCAGGAGTCCCCCCGAGGTGGGGCGTAAATGGGTAAAATTTCATAATTGGGAGGCTGGTGGTCACTAAAACCACTGCATCGTGCCCACATGACATTCTTTTGATTGCGTTAAAAATGTTCTGTCGTAACCACATGACATTAGGTGTTTTACATCAAAAAATCTCCGTCATGTATACACGACAATAGGAGCGAAAGGGTTAAGAAAATGTGGAAGGAAGAGTTTCTATTGGCTCATTCATAGCATTTATGAGAGGAAATTGGCCAAAAGATTTTGTTAGATCAGTATAAACTAATTTCTATTTCCAAAAAGGGAAGAGCTGCAGTAAGGTTAGCTATAAGGATTTAGCTATTTATGAAGTGTTTAAGATGAAAGTGGGCAATGTGGTATTAGAAGAAGAAGAATATTAGAAGGAGAATTTCATAAGATAAAGACACTTTCAAAAAGAGGAGAGAACTGATGCTTAGGCACCTGAAAAGGACCTTAGGCAAATATAGAAAGAAAAGACTAGTGAAGACGTTGATATTTAGTGTGGTTTGGTTTTGTATGGCTCAGAAACTTGTTGATTGAGACAGGAGGACAAACATAGGTTAGGGGACTTTTGAGATGTGGGTATTGAGAAGGATGGAAAAAGTAAAATAGACAGAAAGGTAAACGAATAATTTCTGACTAGGGTCGAGGAGGAAAGAAGATTTTTGGGAGAAATCCTTCTTTTGGACTCCTTAAATGCTTCAATCTCTCAACTTAACAGATATTCAAACGTTTAAGGTGGCTCCACAGAAACTAAACTTTAGACAGGGTAAGTCCAGTAGTGAAACACTAAAACAGTTGAAGAGAACTAGGGGAGAAATCTTCTTCCAAGGCTTGGCCCATGAGATAATTTTACACTTTTATTCTTAATGTAATTCATTACAGTTCTTATGGTTCCACTGGATAGGTGATGTGGTCAAGGGGCAAACCTGTGAAACTTCGGTCATCTAAAAAAGGCTTCTAAAGCACTGTTATGTTAACCATGCAAGTTCCTAACCAATGAATATTATTTTATTGATCTATCTCATTTAGCATCTTAGGAAATTCCAAGTTGCTTTTCATACCACTATGGTACAGTGAAAATTTATTTCCCCTTAATGTGGCTTGAGGTTTACTACCTTTTCACTCCTGTGCCTAATAATTAAACATATCACATAAAGTGGTCCTTTTTCTTCACACCCATATCAAGTAGTAATTATATGTATACACAATTTGAGCACTCAAAGAAGCTCAAGAAGCAGAAGAAAGGCAGGGAGAAAATTAAGGTGCCATAGTGGAAAATGGCAAATTCCTGGACCATTGCAGCAGCAGGGAATAGAGGATGCATGTGAATACACTTTCCATGCAGAGGATCCATTAGTGCATCCTCTGCATGGAAAGTGTCAAAAGTGCAGTAAAGGTTAAACTAAATAAAATCTATGCAACAAATTTAATCAATTCTGGTTATTTGTATTTGAAAAAAGGTAATTGGATGCATAAAATCAGATGATAACGGGGTAAAACTTGAGTTCTTATTTATGGAACAATCATGATTTAACATGTAGCCTTGAACTGCCCTGATGAGAATTAATATATAGCATAGAGTAATTAAACTTTAGCTTTCTTTGAAAAACCATATAATAGATTTTCATGATTACTGCATTGAAAATCATTCCTCTTAATCAAGAAATTGGCATTGACTGCACGATTATTTATTTCCTAATAGTAGTAGGTATTTCATAATTACTTACATTTTCATCAACAACTAAATGAATTCCTTCTCCTCCAGCAGGAAAGATGTAGTGCTGAAGAGGTACTGGCCTGTATTCTGTGTATACCACATGGCATGGCTGCTTGTGGAGGTGAGTAACCCACTCAGCAAATTGTCGAGCATTAGGTATTGTTGCCGAGAGGAAAACATAGCGGACATTATCAGGTAATAGAATCAACGTTTCCTCCCAGACATACCCCCTCTCCTTGTCTCGCATGTAATGGATTTCATCAAATACGACCCATCCAACTTCTCGCATCACTTCTGAGCCTCTATACAGCATGTTCCTTAAAATCTGTAAAAGGACATAAACATTTTCTTTCAAAGATAAACAGAACCATTTATAAAAAAAATCAAGTATCAGCAATTCATATTTTCACTGAATTAACTAAAATATTCGTATGTCCAAGACCATACCTCAGTAGTCATAATAAGACAACTTGCAGAAGGGTTAATTGTCACATCTCCAGTTATAAGTCCAACATCTTTAAAATCCTCATAAAATTCACGATATTTCTGATTACTGAGAGCTTTAATTGGAGTCGTATAGATTACCCTTTGTTTGTCATGAAGGGACACTGCAATGGCATACCTATTATTTGTAATAACAAACTGCATCAGACATAAGGAGGTATATAGTTGTTTGAATTGAGCAAAAACTGTTTAAATATTACAGAATAAAAACATTTAAAACTTTATCTCTACACTCAGAAAGCATTTACAGTTAATAGTTTCATGCATGAATGTTAATAAGCAAAAGTACATACTCAGCCACAACTGTTTTCCCAGCAGAAGTATGGGCAGATACAAGTACTGACTGAGAATTTTCAATGCACAAAATAGCCTCCTTCTGAAACGGATCTAAAAGAAATGGATACTGTTTTGCAGGTTTGGATCCTGGAGGTGGTGCTCTTAATGGCTGATAATCCATCTCCGGAGGTACTGCAACCTCATGTGTACATGCTTCTAAGGTCTCCACAGTATGGACTTTGATACGAGGTTGAGATTCATCAATACTGCTTGAAACAAAAAATTATTAATAGAAGAATTCACTTGAACTGGTTATATTATTTAAAAAAATTGGCTTCCAAGGCTTATACACAATTTGGACACAAAAAATTCAAGGAAAGAAAACTCTTAAAATATTTTTCATATTGATATGGCTATCACAAACAAATAATAATGCATCTTATTGATAGCAATAACGAGGACACGGTTGCGACCAAGTTTCCAAGAAGTGACCAAGCGACCAAGAAGTGACCTTTCACTGAGCATTGTTTTCATTAAATAACTCTCTCGTAACTCTGTACAAAACATTTATCTAAAATATAAATAATAACTTCAGAAGAAGGAAGTGAATTTAAGTGCAAAAAATTAATTACACGACTCAGACAGCAAAAATCTTTTAAAAACTCACATTACTTCGTCCAATGCCGATTCAGTTTTAAGCTTTTTGCCAGACAGCTCTTCATCATCTTCAAGATCTCTCTTGATACTGACAGCGACGGATGGTACATCACTGAAAAATTCATAATAATTATTTTTCGTCCGTTTAAATCCATGTGCAACATAACATTACAATTCCACACTGACTTAGAAAGAGATGATCCAGCGTCGTCGCTTTCGCTTTTGAAAGTTTTTATAGGAGTACTTTGTTCTGTAAACACACTGAATAGTGCATCATCAAAATCTGCCATTTTTTCAAGTCTGATTTTGAAAACACAACTCACGTCACCCTGGAAATGAAACAAGGACCCTCATGTGTTCTCAGTCAAGTTGTTAAACATCAATTTCTTGTATCACTTGTTTTTCGACTGGTGCGCTGCCCGCGCTGTGATAATCAGTGACATACTAAATGCGCTTTGTGATAAAATGTACCGGCTACGGATATTATATAAATTTATTGTATACTCCGTGGTACTGGCCATGAATATATGTATGTATATTCATGGTACTGGCACTGTATCCTGTAATCATAAAGGTAGATTATGACAAACATGAAGGTGTGAACCGTGTGAACTTATATCAGTAACAGTGGTAAATGGTGGTAAATCTTTGAACGTTCCTAGGGGAATCGGATCAGACGCAATTTATATGCAAACAAACGAATATTCATCCATTTAGTGGACAAGGATCTTGACTATATTTGTTTATTATGCTCATCTTTATGTACTGTACCAATGGTGGTACGTGATCCTAATTCCTTGCGAAAACTGCCACAAATTATCCGATGACAATAATAGAGTTCTATGGTCGATTCTAGTTGACCTTTCCAGAAACGTTTAGCATATGCATCTGTGTCCACCTATATACGTACTCTGCAAGATCCTCCTCGTTGCATGTGTAAACAATCTATTGGGAATCTCATTAATATGGTATTTATTTAACGATAAAGTATAGTATAAATCTATTAAATCAATGACATTCAGGTATATTTTTGCCTCTCTTATAATGGATTTGTAACTTGAACTTAAACCTAAAACTGTTTGAATAAAAAAATCCATTTGTTTTAACTTCGAAACTCATACTCTTCCATTCCCAGCCCATCTCATACTCCTCCGTTGTTACTTGTTTATAGCTGTCTTGCAACTGACTGGCAAAGATATCACCATGCTATTAGTCTGCAATAATTGTCACTGTATAATTTATGGAAAATATTATCTTAAAGTGGAACATGTTAAAGTTAACTTTCTTAATCTCGTTGCTTACAAAATACAGTTTTAAACTGGTGGGAATTATGTCAGGTCAACTTTCCAGTTTTCCAAATAAATAATCTTGAGGAGTTCTCTTGGGTCTAACCCACTCCTATATTGAAATTATGAATTTATATTTCATTGTTTAGAGTAAATATTTTTAGGCCGGTTTCTTTTAGCTACCAGTCATTTTGCGAAATCATAGTTGAATCACACAGCCTCTATGTAACATTAATTCTATTCCATCGCAGTTCATGTAGTTTTTTAATTGGAATAGAAGTTAAGAATGGTTTATGTAACATTTAAGTACTTAATAGAGTACTTCTTACCCCAAAAATTCATATTTTTTAAACTATGTCAAAAACAAACAGTTTTAGTGCTACGTAGCGTGAAAATCTGTAATTATTTTAGACATTTGTGGTAGTAGAAAACAAAAGGTCAGAAGGAAATAGAAACTTAAAATAGAAGAAAGCAACTTTGGCAGTTACCAATTTTAAAAAGATGGAGGTAATGATGTAAAAGAGAAATTGAAGTGAAGATAGCCAGGAAAAAAAGGCACATCTATGCCCACAAATAAATTCTGAAGCCTGATTGGGTCCTGCCCCCAATCGTACTCCCGCAATTCCAAGGAAATAGAAAGTTTCCTATCCGTTTGGCACAAACCATACGATTCTCAATCCAATCCTTTCCACCCACTCCACTCGTGTGTTTATGAGAGGGATTGCAATTGTATAGTGGAATATGTCCTTTAAGGCTATAAAAAAATTGAATGAGCTCATTATGGATTTGATTACGGGATTGTGCTGCATGTCTACATATTGAGTGTTTGCTGCAATGAACATGTTATGATTTAAATTGCAGAATTTAGATCTAAAAGATCATTAAAATTCATCTTGAACCTTCTTGTCTTGAAACAAAAATTGAACTTCTAATAAATTTTAATCTTCCTGTAGGTCTTAGAATCTATACTTGGTTTCTACCAAAGTGAAGTTTGTCTTTTCATGACAATTATTTTTAAAAGCATTGTAATGTTCCTTATTTAAAACAGTAAAATACTAAATTTATTAGCTAAGGCAAACTTTAAAAGATGTGTACTACTACTTTAGCTCACCTTGTGAGGTAAGAACTCAACTTGCAGCTTTTTCTCATGCACTCAGATAATGTGCATGAATTTGAAAAGCAAGTTCAAGCAAAATGGCATATGAAATTCACTCAAGTACTCAAATGAACCTAACACAAGTTCCTTTTGTAAGATAGCTGTTTGGTTAAGGGTAAAAATTTATATTGCAAATATCATTCACCTGATCTGGGACTTGAACCCATCCCGGTTGATTGAATGATTTTTACGTTGTGAATAATTTTAAGTGTATATATGCAACATCAGGTGATCTGGTAAAAGTTACTGTTAGTATCTTTGAAAAAGGTTAAACACCTTAAATGATTTAGTGATGCTTTAGCCTTGTGGGGATTTGTGCTTGAGGACATATGTATGGCAATTGGTAAGAGTATCTTGTTCCGTTTAAAGCTCTCAAAAATTCACAGTTTACGGGGACATCTGGGTAGCTCAACTGGCTAAAGCACTCAGCTGGAAATCGAGGGATCCAGGCTCATGTCCCTGTTCAGGTGAATGATTTTTGCATTGTGAATTTTTTGCATCTCTATATGCAACTGCAGGTGATCCCCAAAAAGTTACTTTTAGTGTCTTTGTTTGCTTAAGGTTGATGAACAATGAATCTTGGTGGGAAAGACTGTGTATGTTGGGTAAATGTATATAATTGGAATATTACATTTATAAAGAAAATATTTTTTCAGCTACCATCTTTTTCACAGTTTCTAAGTACATTTTACTCAACATACTTGTATCCCCATGATGTTTAGTAAGTAATGGAAAAGTATTACAAGGGCTGAAAATTGTTGTAATCTGAATTGCCTTTTTCCTGACTCCTGCTCTTTGACCTATGGTTGGACTTATTTTTGGGGCTCATTTGGACTTGTGACTGTCTATAATGTATTGAAACTTTCTTTCCACTCTTTAGCATTGATAGTTTTTAATATGCAGCACATAATGGACTTCTATTATTGAACCCTTTTGCAGTCTAGCAACTTTATACAAACCTCTTGATAGGTATAAACTTAATTTATGCACTAATGGCAATGTTTGTTAACTATAAAATAATGCTTTTTTCTCCATAATTTACTTTAAATTATTCTAGTTTTTGCTATTCTTGGTTGACACAGAATGATAGTCAAGTGAATAGTCTATTCAATTGGTACCTATCCAAAGGTTCCTCTTTTCCTGCTTACAAGTCCAAATGATTCCTATAGGAACCTCCATCAAAACCCAAGCTTTTGAATATGTGGGTGTATCAAATGTGCTTTTGTATGAGCCCATATAATAATAATAAATCTTTATTCATCTGCTGCATAGCAGTAGCTATAATGGATGTTTCTTACAAGGATCATCCAGAAAGTTCTACCAACCAACCACAGTAATCCACCTGAAGGTTGGTTAGATAAGTGTTGACCTCCCAAAAATGTTTTCACTTATAAAAACTAGGCTGTACAGGGGATGGTCAAAAACTTCCCACTTGAGGTTGTCCAACAGGTTTTTGGTCTGCTTTGCCACATCAAGACAAGTATTGTTGAGGATGATCACCAAATCCTTATTCAGTAACCCAAGCCACTTTTTTTGGATGGCTCTTTGCAGCTTCCATTATGTTTTACAATGTGCATTGATTGTTGCATTATGGGGCATCTGGTCAACCAAGAGGAGACCTTTATGGTCCCAGAACATTGTAGCCATGATCATCAGTGTCGAAATCACTTGATTGAACTTGCATCGCTTTGGGGATCCCTTGTGATACTACTCAAGGGACTGGTGTCTGTGTTCAGGAGTGATAAGGTGGACCCAAGTTTCATCTCCTGTCAAATTGTGATCCAGAAATGCATTACCATCAAGTTTGTGTCAAAAATGTTACAGATGACAATGAGGTTAAACTTAGTGTGACATAGTGGTTGTAGAATATGGCAGGAGAGAATTACTATTAAGTAGTAATAGAAGAAGTAATTGAAAAATTGGTGATAAGCAATGGCAAATGTTTGAACTCTTCTAACTTGGTTGAATGGTGATATGAGGAAAATTGAGTATGCCCTGCACAAAATAAATAAATATTACCTTAGGGTAATTGCATTGGTTGTTATTTTGTGTTAATTGTATTGGTTGTTATGCTTCTGTGATAGTATCTGGCATAGACATGCATAGAGACCTAGCATTGGGGAAAATGTGATCAAAGACTTCCTATCCTGGTCATCAACAGATTTACCTCTGATAACTGAAGAGATATGGACTAGCTTTATGGATATTATGGCAAATCATGTACATTGCTTCCAAACAAAGCACGAGTTCAAAACCTTTCATATGAGTAAAACTTTCAAAACCTGTAGCTCTAACTTTAACATTAGAAGCGTTTTCACAATTTCTTCCACTGCTTTTGTTTTCAATGGCAAGAGAGATAACTAAATTAAGTATTACTTACTGAGACTGATTCTTTTTGATAACCACATGGTGTTTGTGAAAGTGCTTCAGCGAATGTAACCATTTGCTGCAATAATATCCTCAAATACTGAGTGTCCATTAGGGCTTCCCTCGGTAAAATTGCATATTGGTGGAAAAATCTCAAAAAAATTCTACAAATGTAATGTTAATGCCTTGTAGTGTCACTGCATTCACTAGAACCAAGTTGAGACTGTTCAACGCAAGTTCAATGGTTGGATTCATATTGAGCTTGCGCCGATTCAATATGAACTTTAATTTCCCCTTAAGTAGGAAGGCCCCAAGGGGCCTCTCAAGGCATTTCTGGGTGATATTTGTCCTCCTCCCCATGCGCATGCATATAGTTTTTGGGGTTATTCTTTATTTAACTTCCGAGTCATGAAAATGCCGGAGAGATTGGGTGGGTGCTGTGTATTGCTACAATATTTGTTATTGCTTTCAGGATGGAGTGGGTGGAGATCATTGAACTCCAGACCAAAGCACACAGCAATACCATTCTGATGACCAACAAGTGCAGCAGTGATACACCATCGAGCATGCCAAGGTATGTAAAATTCCCTCGTGTGTTCAGTGCCTTCTTGATCTCGGTGGAAGTAGCCTGAAGAAATAGTTTTAGAATTATAACAGAAAACCTGGAATAATGTCAGATTCCCAAAATATGTGTATCAGATATTAAAACTTGATATTCCATTGTATTAAATTATGTTGAATTATATATTGGTAACACTTTTATGAGTCCCTTCTCAATAAGAAGGGACTCATAATGTGTGCTAATGTGGACTCATAATTTGTGTACTCTTTTACGAGTCCCTTCTCATTGAGATGGGATTCATAAAAGTGTTATGGGAAAGGGTGGGTATTATTTATCTCCCTGGGTATTATTTATGAGTTTCTTCTCAATGAGAAGGGACTCATAAATATGATTCTTCCTTTAGTGATACAATATTATGCTCTCCATTTTTCTATTTCATAATTTTCCTCTGTTCTTCTTACTCTATTTTTACCTTGCCTTATGATAATGTTATGTTATGGATTTCAATTTTTGGGTTGGTAGTACCCAGGTGTATTTGTGATTATCCCTATCTTAAAAGAATCTGTTCATTACTCAAAGAAAATTTGTCTCACATAACTTGATCAAGCGTTCTCCATTATTATTCATTATATCCACTCCATATCTTCTTATTACCTGATCTCTTTGTTTTTTCCTATCCTGGCATTCGTATCTCCAAGGATTATTACTTTTTTTTGTCAGGAATCCCCATAACCACTCCTGCCAGCTCATCCATGATTTCATCTTTTATAGTGGCATTTGAATCATTGTTTGGAGTGTATACTGCTACAACTGCAAATGTATAAGACAAAATTTCTATTTCCATTTTCATTATTTCTTCACTTACTGAATCCTAGTTTTTTATTTTATCTTTCCATTTTTTGTGGCCATACTCCAGATCTCTTTTTGCTGCTTCTACTCTGCTGTAAAAATGTAGATGGTTCCCATGAATTTCATTTCCAATTTTTTTTTCTCTCAGGAATGCTATGTATATATATATATTCCATAGCTTTCTAGTTAATCAAATTCTTGCTTGTTTTTTTCTGTTTAGGCTTTGTACATTCCAATACCCTTTTCTGTGCATTTTTTCATTGTCACTTTTCCTTATCCAAGTTCAAAGGCTTCAATCAAGGATTTTTTGCTTTTTGGAGTTTTTTTTGTAGTGCAGGCCCATCTCCTCAACCCTCTTCCAGGAGAATGGGTATTTCTTTTTCTTGGTTATAGGCAGATTGCTTTCACCACAGCTAAGGATTTCTACCTCCCCCACCTGTTGATCCACGGCAGGTATTTTATTTCCCACCTACCTGCCGTTCTAACTATCTAATTGTAGACCGGTTAGGGCATTTCCCTATCTGCCACCTGGGGACACGCTCTCTAGGGGTTACAGGTTCCCCTGAGGAGTTACATCATCTAAATCCTTTAAAATTCATAGGTATTTGGAAGACTTCGTGAAACTGGTCAAAATGCATCATCTCTATAACTGCAGCAAGGTTGAGATAGATCAGCCAGTTTTTCTCATAAAATTGGATGTCTCATTGGACTCCAGTTCAAAGATGTAGCAGATGTTTCCAAAATATTTTCAACTCTCCAAACAAGATTTAGCTGCATTCACTCTCACTACATTGAGTTAATTGCTGCAGTTTCGGAATATTAAAAATTTTTATTTTCTTCTTCAATTAAAATGAGAACATGTTTTAATATTCCACTCATGTAGCATTGTCATTCTCCTGATCTTTGCAGTCTTACATGTCAATTTTGAGTTGATTGAAGCATTCCAATGACATTTTTACAAATTTTGCTAGCATTTTAAGACAAAAATCATGTAATTCTATAAAGGTTAAGGATGATTATTAGCTTCTCTTTGTGGAAACATTCTGTTACTAAATAAATGAATATGTACATACATTGTACTTTATACACTGGTTTGGAATTATTAATGGCTACTTAAAGATGTGGAAAATAACAATTATTTGTTGAAAGCACTTAGGCATTTATGGAAAGCACAAAATTATTAATGTATTCCATTAAATTCTATAAACCTGCCATGAATTACCCAATTTTGAGTTTCAGGAAAATCTCAGAAGATTGTTATTGACTCACAGTATTGTTTGATGGAGATTATCCACGATAAAACTAAAGTACTGAGATTCTCATGAAGTAGGAAGGCAAATGAACATTAAGTAAAAGGGAAATACACTAGAGTAGTTCAGATATTTAGGCAGTATTTTGGAGGAAGATGCTATCAGTAGTGCGGAAATTAGGGGCAAAATAGCATTGGATAAAGAAGTATGACAGGTATTTTGAGTAATGATACAAAGAAAAGATTAGCTAAGACTTTAAAATAGAGTATGGTGCTCTTTGGGTCCGATACAGTCTTTGAGGTAAGATATGTACATATACTAGAGGATTTTGAGCTGTGGGCTTAGAGATGAATTGAGAAAGTATACCTAGATTTATGAGTTCGTTAGAGGGGAAGACTGAAAATATGGTGGGAGAAGAGAGAACACAGTGCGGTGGGATCAGAAGGTAGAGAAAGTGAGTGGAGGTGATTTTGATAGGCTGTGGGATGGAAAATACCATATCAGAAGGGAGAATGCTAGGTAAGCAGGGTAGAGGAAGGGAAAGGATAGGCTTTTTAGATGGCATGAATGCAGGTCAATCAATCGCAGTCATCAACCCGAAGGCCGGTTGGTAGGAGAGGGTAGAGTTTATGATAAAAAACTAAGCCCAACAGCGTGTGAAATTCACACATCAGGGTAGGGTGGCCAGTTCCTTTCCCT
>LYUA01001512.1:59207-69513 GCA_002093875.1 Calopteryx splendens
CCCCCCCCCTCCACCTTGCCCCTTTCCTTCGCAGACCTCGCTAACCCTCTCCTTCTGGTCCTCTAAAGTTTTCATCTTCCGGGACCTGAAACCGAAATTCCTATTCACCTCTCGACCCAGATGGTACCTACACAAGCCATTCTTCCAGAATTTCTGGGCCAAGGACCCACCGCTACCGATCGGGAAACCCTCGCGACACACTGATTTGGGTCGCAAACAAGGGTTTTAGGGTCTGAAACGGAAACAGAGCTGGCCGCGGAATGACCCCAACTACTATTCTCCCTTCCCTTTCCTTCTTCCCATCTCTCCCCTCCACCCCATCTGGTACTATCACCACTCCTCTCTACCCTCTCATCCCTCTCTCTCTCTCTTCCTCTCCCACACGGGATTCTCTCCTCTTGCTCCCGCTTCATCTCCAACGGTCGTGGATGAGGACGTGGATGATGGAACGGGGCTTTTCTCGGGAAAATCTTCCATTCACCACCGTCAGTCGTTTCCAGTGCTCGATGCTCGAAGATTGCTTTCTCTAGCAATGACTGCTTATGCGCATTTATGGGTTTCTCATCTCTTGTCACAAGAAAACTGCTTTATTAAACTTAGTCAACACATATATTTATTAACAATTTGCTTCTGATTACATGTAATCTATATAGTAGAGTTTTGATTCCTTAGCTTGTGCAGCGCTGAGCACATTCACATTTCACATGATCAAGTGTTGAGGAGTACTGGAATTTATCTGGTAATTTAATTGGGAGAAATGCAATTTATCAGCCCAGGACTTTGAGACAAACAGTATCTTTCTTTGCGAAGAACGTGTGTCTACACTGGTTGAAAAGGTAATACGTGGGGCAGAGATATCATCTCTACTCCATATTCATATGGAGTAGAAATATAATTTCATAGATCTCAGAAAAGTTTGAAGATGCTTATTAAAAGTAATGTCTTTCTTCAAAACTTCACGGGAACCTTATTGAGATCTAGGAAATATTTTCCACCTTCAAGTGCTCCAAATGCCTTTTCCCTTGCTCACTCCTCTATGCTAATAACTCTCCCTTCGCAAAATCCTTTAAAAGCCAGAGATATGTTCTGAAAGTAAAAATTCTCCAAAAAATTGAAATTATGGCAGTAATTGAAACGTAACATAGTTACGGTAAATATGACCATATTCAAGATTTAAATCTACGTAACTCCTATAACTGATAATCAAATTCCATAATAATATGCGTACTTTACCATTTAAGTTTCTTTCTGAAAAGGGAAGTCAATAGTGCGTTCAATTTGAATTTTAGTTTGTTTCCAAATATTTTAAAATATTAATGCATTATCTAAGGATGTGGTTCCCCAAATTGGGGAGAACAATTGAAATGAAAGGCCCTAATGGTAGGTGATGGGCTATTATGGTGATCTGCTAATTATAGTTACATTTGGAGGGGTCCTGAAAGTTATTGCATATTCTCACGGGCTTCAAAGCATTTTTGTAAAACATCTTTTGATTTATTACATTTCCAACTTTACTATTTATCAATTCTTCCCCCTTATATGTTACATAAAATTATCGCTCTCTCTTTCTAGTTAAATAAGTAGTTAGTTATCCTTAGTAACCAAGATTATTCCCTTCCATCACAGCCTCCGGTATCCCACATTAACGCACAACGACTCACTTCAATTGTACGCTCCATTCTTTCGCGCAAGAGTAGCTCTTGAGACAGCCCAATATCGCTTAATATTTAACTATATATTTTAATTTCGGGTAAAACTAATGTTAAATCCAAGCAATATTTTTTGATTGATTAAAAAATATCTTTGAATAAGTATCATCGAGCAATGGACTCGTAAGTTACAAAACCGATGAGATGGATTAACATTTTATGCTGGATTTTATTTTTATTTAGTGATCTCGTACATAAGATTATTTTGGATGGCAATAGTTTTAATGTAGATAGGTGTTCCATAAATATTATCAAGAGCTCCTGTTTCTCTCTTTTATACTAAAAAATTGTTTTGTTTAACTTAGTGGAGTGACTAGGTGGTTTGAAGAATCAGCGTAAGACCTAGCCATAGCCCAAATGGTTTATCTGAAGACTAACTTACATACATTTGGAACATTTGTAATTTTTCAGTGTGTTACTCTCTATTAATATCAAGCACTGAACACTACGGGATTTTTATAGAACGTAATAATAAAGATAGATAGAATTTTGTGCGAAAATGCTTAAAATTCTATAGTGTTTGCGTGCGATAAGTGACCTGATAAGTGATCTAAGTGTGATGACCGATATGGTAGTCATAATTATAGTTGCTCGTGGATAATTTAGCCTTTTTAACCTGAATTTAGCCATTTTTATACGTACTCCTTATTTATCTCTCAACCGCTACTAACAGCTCGTCTCATATGCTTATGGGATTTGCTTTAGGCAACATAATCACCGTATTGCAGGAAAAGCTGTTTGTAACAGTAGTTAATTTTACTTTACGTATTTTTAATACTATTTTAAGTCCCTGAACTTTAAGCGATAGGTGAAGAAGCTTTATTAGAGGATGGAGCTAATAACAGGGGTATTGGGTAAGGAAGTGATTAGTGAAAACTATGATTTGTAGAGTAATTTTGTACAAATTCCAAAGGTTGGTTATTGAGACAAGGGGATAGCCATAGGTGGTAGGATTTTGAAATTTGGATGGAATTGAGGATGGAAAGAATGAAACGTCAGAAAGGAAAACTAGGAGTAGATTATTTTAAGTCTTAAGCGTTTAACTATGCAGAAAATATTTGTGAATTACCTCAGCTTTAATGCCCTGTTGCGATAGCAAGTGGTTAATTGTTTACTTGGATGCTCCTTTGCGGGGACGTTTCCAAGACTGGAGCGTGGGAAGGACAAGGAGACGAGAATGGACCATTACTTTCCCCCAGGGGTCATGTGCACCGAAGGGCGGGGAGGGAGGGGTTGGGGGAATTCGCCTCTCCCCTCCTCCGTCTGCTCTTCCTTAACGACCGAAGTTCACCTCCTCACAATGGGGAAGCCAGCCAGCGCGGGCCTAGACTCGCCCCCTTTCTCTTCCACCCTACATGGGCAATAAGACTCTCCTTCGCCCCGTTCCGCTTCGCGTAGGCGCGGCCGTGATTGGCGTCATCAAGCGGACAACC
Source organism: Calopteryx splendens (assembly GCA_002093875.1). Classification (NCBI taxonomy): domain Eukaryota; kingdom Metazoa; phylum Arthropoda; class Insecta; order Odonata; family Calopterygidae; genus Calopteryx; species Calopteryx splendens. The sequence goes on from LYUA01001512.1 coordinate 62,350, forward strand.
CTTCTTGCTAACGAAAGCCTGGGGAGCGTGATTGCACTTTCTGGGTCTCGGCTGGCCTCTCTTACTTAAAGCAACTTCCTTAATACCAGTTGATCGACCTTTCTTGCCATTAACACCTCCTTAATGGTAGCTGACACAACTCAGCGCAGGTTTTCCCTTCTTACTTCTATTCATTGTCCTCTATTAGTTTTATATTTCGTCATTGTTCTTCTCTGGTGGATGCCTAAATTGAGTTTCCGGTCATAACGTTGCTATCAAAAGAGTTCTTTCGTTTTAGGTTAGATTTCTGATTCTTTTGGAGGTAGAATTTGATTAAATTGTCATTATATGAAAAACAATATTCCAAAAGTTTCCAGTAAGAGAGCTCGATTCCTCTTTTAAGAGGTAGACAACATAGACATTATTTACGGCATTTCAAAATTTGGATGAATATATCCACACCATTCAAAAATTGTATGCAAAATTGTGCTATTTTTTACTAGTTTCTCTATCGAATCTGATTACACATATCTCATCTAGCATTCAATATCCCATGTTATACTAATTGGAAAACACTATTTCATTGATCCCATATAGGTATTGTTTGTTTTTTAAGTGTCAGTGGAGAGATGAAGAATATCTCAAATTGCACTCCTGCCTTTATTTTAAATCCACATTTTTTAACCATCTATTATAATTTACTGTTGATAGAAAAATGGTCAATTTTGTGAAATAAGGAAAAACATTGTTTTTCGTTCACTGAATTTTACTTAGGTACAACTAGTTTCAACGCTTAGACCTCATGTTCAGGTACAAACTAGTGAAAGGTGAGCAGGTGAAACTAATTGTACCTAAATAAAATTCAGTGAGTGAAAACGGTAGTTTTTCTTTATTTCATGAACATGAACTTCCACATAGTTCAGCCTGTTACCATTGAATTCATGGTCAATTTTGATTCACCGACGGAATAGTTATTCAGCCATTTGTGGTTGGTCCAAAGTTTTAGAATTAAAGATACTTTCCTCAAATTAATTCATATTTGGAAGAAAAAAATTCACTCTAAACACGCTTTGTGATTATATGTGTTGCTGCGCAGCATGCGGTGGAATAATGGAATGGAATGCTATGGAATGATCTGTCGCAGGTAGTATTTATTCCTTCAGTCTAGTTAGTAAGTAAAGACAATTTGGTCAATAAATGTTCGATTATCATTCTTTTCGTATGGGAGGATAGTCGTTTCTTTGTGCTAATTCGGAATCATTGGCATTCATATATTTTAGGAAAATAATTTTTTGGCTGCCTTTGACATTAATTTTGCCAAAAAAATCATTAGGGACGCATAAAGATATTAAAACATGGGTTTGGTATAGTTATTCAAGTTACAATATCGTGTCAGAATGACTATATTGCCGATATCTGGGTTATTTTGTAATAAAATAAACGTCTGCATTATAGTCCTTCGTAGGTAAGGGAAGAGATACGGTACTTGGCTTGACATCGTAAGATACTCTTCATGGTGTAGATATGAGGAAAGAAATACACTGCAATTTCACGTAAAATAGTTTTATTCACGACCAAGCTTTCATTACAGGGTAAGAGAGACCTGAAGATTGCTCTGTAACGAAACCTAGGTCGCGAATATAACTTTATTTTATGTGGATTTCTCCGATGCATTTCTTTCCTTATCTCCTTATAGATAAGCTAAGTAAAATTGATGATTTCCTTTGGCTCTGGGGGCATCGATAATCTTTTTCAGTCCAATTTTTTTTATAATATCAATATCGTATTTCAACGATGATTAATGGGTTAGGGTTTCTCAAATCTCGGTATCGGCCCTGTCGATATCCCAATATCCTCGAATCTGCATCATACGGATATATCGTTATGTTGAAAACCATAATCATGTTTCCCATGGTGCGGAGGTGATCCTGAAATCAGAGTGGTGGTGAAACGATAGATTCAATCCTCCCAAACTTGTCCATCCTCTCCGCGCTGCTAACAGATGCGAACCCCCTGTCTCTTCTACCAATGAAAGTCCAACTGCCCTAGTAACCAGGAATGACTTTCGCTTCAAAGGGGAACGCTGCAACTATCGCCCTCGCGAGCTGTTACAGAACCGGAATTGAGGGTAGGACGTACGCTTATTAACATGGCGATCAACCGCGGATAGAGGATGATGATTTGGGAGAGGCGGCGGCGGGCGAGAGAATGAGTAAAATCTACCGAAATGCGAATTATTTGCCCCGCTCGCTAAAAATAGGATGACTGACAAAGGAATATCATGCCCGGAAACGACAGATGGGAAAGTTGGGTGGAGATTACAAAATGAAGAGGCTAGCAGAGAAGTGATCAAAGTGAAGGGAATTCGAATTGATACCTACTGACGCTGACATCCACTTCCGTTTTATGTATTTTTTCTTTTCATTTTGTTCTAAAAAACTTCTGATTCCTGAAATATTAAATAGTAATGAGAACCAGCAGATTAACTATTTGAATATTTCAATTTTTTCTTTAATTTCCACCATTTCATTTTTCTATGCATTGATTATTTATAATACGTTTTCAAAAAATGTTTTCATATTTTCTCTCTCTTTTTTCGTTAATTTTACAGCTAAATTCTTGCTTCGCCTCATTCTACATAGTGTTTTTTTCAGTCAAGTTCTGCTCATTTATTTAACCCACATAATTGTTTTATGACGCCCTAACCTTTATAAAAGGTGTACTCAGGAGCACATCAGGGAGTTTAAATGAAATATTCAAATATTTTAGTCGTAGTTTTGAGAGTAAATGATGTACTAAAACGTTGGCCACCATCTTTGAAAATATAACTCTGCAACGAAACACACTAAACCTTGCCTTGGAGAAATGCCTTGGATATAGTCTCGATCTTATGCTTTCGTCCATTTAGGTCACCTTCCTGTTGTTTACACTTTCGGTGTTTTTGGAGTAAACCTTTATATACACCAGTTGGGAGAGATCTCGACCTTTGGTGAACATTTAATTTTTGGGGGCCGAATATTGGAGATACATGAAAGATAGCATACTGTACACTTGAAAGTTAAGATTTCACCGTGGGAAACTTCGTGGTATGAGATGGCATTACTTGAAAGCATTAAAGATGGTTGTGGACCGACGGAAAAGGAGAGGAACCTCCTTCGTGGTTCCTTTTTCCTCTGCCTTCGTTTCTTCTTATAAGATGGAGGAATGATTCAAGCCGGGGGAGGGGGGTGTGGCCGTGGAGTATGGACTGATGCCTTGTGCGCGTTGCGAATTGTAAATTACGACGGTAAGATATGTTGCTGGTAACCATTTCTTCCATTCCAAAGTCGATGACCTCATTTTTGTGATGAGATTATCTACTCATGGTGTTGATACGTAGATTATTATGACATTTTTATTAAACGATCTCATGTAAACGCATGTTAACCATTAAACTTACAAAGTTTAATTTATTCGTTCGGACATTTATTTTACGAAAACTTGAATTTTTCTCATATCGTACATGTTAGGTTACCTATTGGATAGAGACATTGGATGGACGGTGGTCGGTTGGGGAGTAAGGAAGGGTTCTTAACTACCGCCCGTGATTTTTAACGTGTAATTACACGGAAAAAAATTGTAAGAAATTCATGTGAATTGAAAGGGGAATGAAATACAGAAGGCATTAAGGTTTTAACGTCAATTCGACTTTCGAATGATTAATCTTAAGTTTCAGCCACGGAATTTCACTAATTGCTAAATAAATTTAAGAAATAGAGTGATCTTTAGGTAGAAGAAAGTAGAAAGAAAGCAGATTCAGTCCAACACCTCCGATTAAATATTAGTTAGCCCTTCAGCCGAGGATTTTAGTCATTGTAGAGCAGATTATAGAATAATTGTGGGGTGTGTGGGGTAAAGATGAATCATAAAAGTGAAGGAAATGATATGTTTAAGTAATGGGTAGATTTAGTTAATCGTTGATATAGGAGGACATAGATCACTTCCCTAATTTTGTTTGTATTACAGACAAAAATGGTCGTAATACTGAGAACATTAAGGGAATAACTGAATTTGCGAAAAAAACCTTAAAATAGAAAGAGAAATTATGACATGAATCTTAAGTGAAGTTTCAAATAAAAGTGGGAGCATTTATATTAGAAGTTGCATGGTACCAATACCTGGAATCAGTTTCTTGAAATTATAAGTTTTCTTAAACAATCGTATCTGCTGACCAGAAAATTATAAACCATGTATACCCCGGAAAATAGCTGATTATTGATGGAACAAATATATTTTCCTTAGAAGGTTCTGCAAGAGTAAATTGCAAGAGCTTGTAAATTAACTTATAGCTGTTACAAACGTGTCCTTGGTCGTTGTTGGAAAAAGATTATGATTAGAGTGGAAGCTTTTGAGACGGTGTGTAGGAACATGAAGGAAATAAAATGGACGGAAAGGAAAATAAAGAAAAAGTGTTAGGCATGGAAAGAGAAGTGAGAGGACTTCAGAAGAAGGTAAGAAAAGTGGATGAGGAGGAAATTTTGAGTGGGAAATGTGTTCTTGAAAACTTCGGAGAAGCAAAACCTTTGGATAAGCGTGGTGGGGGTAGGAAATAACAGGACTTTCTGAATAATGATTTAACCTAAAGTAATTGATTTTTTTTCAGAAAAGGCATATAATTGAATTCAATATATCTTTTCAAAAAAATCCAATGGTTAATAGTTTTCTGTGTCTGGGTGGGTTTTATCTTAAATCGATCTTTTGGTCATTGGTAACCAACGTAGTCGAGAAATTTGTACAGCAGTTGGACCTGTCATTCACAGTTCTAGCATTTATGAATGTAACGCCTTATATGGGTAAAAACATTGGAAGAAATTTTGATTGTAAGGACGCTGTGGCAGAGTCTCCCACTTGAGTTCCGTCAAGTGAGAAGAGTCTCATTTCTCGGTGGGAATTGAGGATTTTTCAGAGTGCATATCTAATGTGGAGGGGAAAGGCTAATTTCTCAGTGTCCCACTTTTCCGGCATCGATGGGTTCTGGGTGGTTGTGCGGGGTCGAAAAGATATTGCCCTCGTGCGCTGCGTGAGAATAGAATTCAATGGCTTTAATAAAAGGTACCGAACGCCAGTTCTGGTTTTACAAAACAATTGGTGACCGCGAAACACGTGAGAAAAAGAAAACTTGGAAAAATTTAAAGGATATATTCACGGAATTATTTTTCACGTGTTGACCAAGTGAGCGTCTGTGCTGGAGAGAAATGATTTTTACTGCGTTACCCTATCTGCTTCAATATCTTAGGAGAACCATATATGTTGCTGAAAGGAAGAAAATGTTTTCCGACTGGTGGCATTTCAATCAAATTCTTAACTCTTAGACATATCCATTGTCAAAGAAATGATGACGGATTTCACTCCACCAACTCATTCTTTTTTGTTTATATTGATATTGTGCTGTGAATCAAGCGACTATATATATATTTTTTCATGATTCTCAGTAAAAATCATTCATTAGGTTTTGGATGAATCGCGTGAGATTTGCAGTTATGCAAGCATGTGCCGTAGCACGGAGACGATACCCCCCATCAGATTTCCCATGCTGTCATATATTTCAGTCATACTATGATTTATTTTATTGACACATCCATTTAAAACGACCATAATAATGTTTGAAGAAAATGACACCCCTGTTATAAGAGGAAAGGTGATGATAAATGTGGAATGATGGTTTCCTTCCCTCCATAGATTTCAACCTGCCGGCGCCCATGCGCTGTTGAATTTCATATTCTACTAGGAATCATTGACATAATACCTTGAGGATTAGGATTCGAATTTTGAATGTATTATTACAAACTCTTGTGTTTCATGCTCTCGCAACTTGCAAGTAAATACGCGGAAATGAATTTTTTTTGTTTTGCATCACATTCTGTGTAAACATTTGAATTAAAATACTTTATCGATGTTAACTGATATCGATGTCACTTCTTTAAGCTCCATTATTCCCTGTTGTTACTGGCAAGGTAAATCCAAGACATATCCGCAAAAATCTTAAAATAAATGAAAATTGTGTAATGTAAAGCGTTAATGTTTTGAGATTATTAACAGTTTATAATTTAATTAAAATTATGTTTTAAACTAGCGTTAGAAGATATTAATGATAATAATTAATATTTATGCTGAAAATGTTTATAGTAAATTGGTGCTCGTATGTCTGGTGATTAGTTTTAGCTCAGTATGATGGTGCTTTCCGCTAAATGCAATGTTAATGCGATAGCATGTACGTATAGTAAGTGTCGTTTGGTAATTGAAATTGATTATTCAAACTTGGCAATCACATGTTGAAGTATAGTGATGAAATCCAGNNNGATTATTCAAACTTGGCAATCACATGTTGAAGTATAGTGATGAAATCCAGTGGTGTAGCCAGAGGGAGGCGATTAAACTATATCCACCCTACGCCCCCACGAAATTTTACACCCACTAGATTAGTTTGCTGAGATGAGTGCTATTGGCAATTTCATGAATCTTGACTTAAAATGTGCCGAGGTGGCGTAGGGGTAGTACGTCCGCCTGTGGAGCTAAAGGTCGCGGGTTCAATCCCGGGCCAAGGCGAAAATTTTTCAGCATCTGAAATTTATTCTGGAATTCGGCAACTTCATATAATGGGTGAAAAATCAAATCTGGAACGAGACAACCTAAAAATTGGCTGGAACGAGACAGCCTAACAAGATATATAAGCACACACATAGTCACACTCCCTTCCTGCGGATTACGGGGTATCGTGTAGATTTCTGAAGATAAAATGCTTAAGGGGCTAGGTCCATAGTTATTTAAAGAACATTCATTCATGAACTTGTACTCTCCATGAGATCTGTCATTAATTAAGGCGAAGTATATTTGGCAACGAACAAGCAGCATCCCCATGAAATTATTTTCTGGTTGCGCCATTCATGTAACCTCAACTAGAAGCATGGAGATTTCGCCTAGGTTCGGGTTGCAGGTGCTGAAGGATAATTCATTTATAGAGGATTTTTTCACACTTAAGCATTTTTAAAGTGTTAAACATTATACCAAACTCATGGTATGATCAAGGATGCTACAAGTGGGTTTTACTTTTCAATAATAATGATATTTAGAAATACGTCGCCAAAGTATGGAACGATTGATCTTGCAATTATCATAAACAGTCGGTTGCGTACTCTGATATAATTA
>LYUA01001512.1:147531-162436 GCA_002093875.1 Calopteryx splendens
ATTTTTAATGCATTATTCTGAATTATTTCTTCATTCCTTACTTAATTTACATTTTTATTTGCATTTCCATAATTTTAAATATGCCTGATAAAATTGAGTTTACATGTACCTTTTAAATTCATAATTTAATGCTTACAATTAATAACTTGTTTAAGCTCGGTTATTTTCAAGTTCCGGTATAAAAATTCAATAATTTCAATTAACTATGAAAAACATTGAATGTTCATCCGTTAGTGTAGCATTTAATTATCAAAAGGCAATTAATCAAGGTGATATATGTTGCTGCTAGTTGTAAAGGCATCAAAAATTGTTTATTTTGCTCAGCTAGCACGTAGGTATGTCAATATTTGAAGCAGATATCATTAGAAAAGAAAGTTTTGGGAAAGGCTTGACTTTTTTATTTTTATCCTCAGTGATGTATATTTTATTAAGCCATTGGAAGAGAATGTTTTTTTTGTGGTAAAGAGCTTGAATAAGAGAAAATTCAGATCTCATTCTTAGTTTTTCATTTATTATAGCGCCTGTGGTATGAATTTTTAACTTTAAAATCCCGAATTTAATTCGAGATGTATTTTCTGTGAGCATAGAAATACAGGAGAGCCTCGTGAGCACTGTTTATTCCTGAATTCATGACTCAATTTTGGTGTGGCATATTTTTGGTGATTGGAAATCGATTCTCTGGCTTTCTTCAGTAATATTATTAATATAAAAAGGTCTAGTAATCTCTTTGAATTTTACCCTCGAATCTCTCAAAACTACTCTTAATTGAGTTGAAGGTCATCGAGGTGTTGTCCGTGAATTAAAAATTACACAGATACGAGCATTTAAAGCCTCTTTGTTCGAGAATGCCCGGATTGAATCCTTATACGTCTCCAGTATAACAAACGTTGTTAAGCCAAAAAATTACAAAGGAAAAACGCGTCGAATTGAGTTCTTTGATACTGTTCTAGTCATCGCATTATTATTTCAAATTGTGTTATTTAACAAACCACCCAAAATAGAGAGTGCATTTCCGGAAAAAACTAATATTTTATCACACTGGTTTTGCTTATTTTTCGATGTAATTTACGTGTTAATGTTACATGTTTAATTTTTCATCTATAAGACAAATTAGTCAAATCTTCGTGCAATTTTTTATGGCTTCATGCTTAACTAATATCTTTGTATACGCAATTTCTCATTTTAAGCTACCAAGATTTAATATATACATGTTTAATTTTCGGATTCCAGAAATTATTTTTTTTACTGAAGTGCGTCTCAAAAATGTAGTGCACGTTCTGGACGCCAAAGGTTACGTTTTTCGTAAGATTTTGTTTGCACCAAAGCCATAACACTATCCAAAATGCTACTTATAAATTTTAAAAGTAAATTTACTTTTTATTGTAAAATAAAATCAGATGGTAATGGTTTATTGAAGAAGGAAAACTCCCAGAGGCTGAAGAAGGAAAATTTAAAAAATTAAAATAGAAAATGACCACGAAGACACTCCAATTCTAGAATTTAGGCCAAAATGGTCAAATCTTCTCAAATGTTGGGTTTCGACCCCGCACTACGTTGCGTAACTGAATGTGAAACATTTGGCAGCAGTAAAAGACTTCTGAATATTCAACGCCCAAGAATTAATTTAAAATTAACATAATTATTAAAAGTTGTAGCAGTACTTATTTTAATTATATAGTTCTTTCAAAAAGCACAAAAAGTGCACAAACCAAAGCTAGTATATATTTGAAAATTATAAGAAATGTTAATTTATACTTTAACACGAGAAGATATTTAGGCTTTGTGTAAGTGGTTGAATTTAGTCTGAAGAAGTAATAATACTGATTACAAAATGGGAGTCTATGAAACCAGGTTCTTATACACCGTAGCCTTCATTTAGGTTCAGTTTATGTGCACACTATTAAAGTTTATATATATTATATATATAAACTTTATATAAAGATAAGATAAGATAAGATCTCTATAAGATATATTTATTATTTAGCTAATATTTAGTTATAGTTACATATTTTACTGAGTAAAATGCTATTTTTAATTTATTTAAAGAACATTAGCTTTTAAATATAAATATTAGAAAACTCATCGACTTTAATATGCTGCTTGATCAAAAAATAGTAAAATATATGCTACAATATAAATGAATATTTTACTGACATTTTAAGACGACCTATAGGACGAAAAATGGTTTTTTGAAACGTTGAGAGCAACGGATGATTTTGTAAGTGAAAAAAGACTTCCCAAATTTCATTTTCAGAATTATACCTGACTATCTGAAGTATTTGAAGCTATCTTGAGTCACAGTTCCAAAAATACTTCCCTTCAAGCATTGATTTTAAAAAACAGACCTGAGGATATAAAAACCATACCTAATTAAAATTCAATCCCTCAGCCATGTGTCGATAAAAGCTCAGGAAGAATGTATATTTGCTTATGGTATTCTATCGGCTAAAGTTGATTTCCGATGAACACACGACACTAAAATCTAAACAACTCATTCGATAATACAGCCACTCTTAATATCCGAAGTTTTTCTACCACCCTTCCACTCCATCTAACATGCCGAATCTTTCCCTCGTTCTACCTCACTCCTATCAACATTCTCTCCTCCATCACAGCCTTCAACCATCCTTTCCAGACAGTATCAAGTGAAAATAGTTTCCTAAAAAAACCGTTTAATGACTCTTGGCTACGGATTAGGTCACAATTTCCACGACTTTCTTAAATAAATTTTGTAAAAGTATTAATATACTACCATTTGACCTAGCAAGAAGTAAGCACGTAAGAAAAATCTACGAAACAGCGTTTAAGAAACATAGGCTCATCAAACGCGTCGTAGTGGGAAAATATTTGATTGAAAAAATCAGAGGAGGTCTTATTTCTCGATGTTTTAACCTCACTTTTAATATGCTTAAAGCATCTGGGACCCTGCACAGAAATTCCTGATTGCGGGATTAAAAAGTGTATAAAGGAAAGCTGCCAGTTTGGGAAGAATCGGTATGAACTGGCAGAGAACGTCTATTTGTTGTTAAATAGACTTGATATGGCCATTGGAAGCGCAGACGAAGGTATGGGCAACTTAAAATATGGCATAAATACAAATAATTCGAGTTTAATACTAACGCGGTAGGAATATGTTTTGTCACCAATTCCATTGGTAGGCGAGCCCACAGCGAAAAATTAAGTGGAATATTGACTACAGAGCAAACAGATGTGATTAAATCATTTTTCCCTCACATAATTCGTTTACTACAGTAGTAGGAAACACGTGTGACAATTTGAACTCCCTGAAAAAGTAATTCTGTGGAATTGCAATAATTTTCTGATGCTCTACTCTAATAATTTAACCTAACAATTACATCCACAACCACGAATCGAAATGTAAAATTGCGTAATATGTTAATAATGTCTCTGTTAATTTGGTATTACTATCAATAAAATCGCATATTATTCCTATGTTTGATAACTTGTGGGCCATAGCGACAATTCTGTTTGCGGTTGTATCATTTGCTGACTCACTATCTGTCGTTTTCCGGCATTAGAGTCCATAACATGAAATACCTCAAACCCATTTGATTACCGTCATGACCCTTTAAGTAGAAAATGATGTGAGTAATCATTTTCAACTTTATCATCCGGGAGATGACATCGCGTGTATTTGAGGAAACCTTTTTTCGGGTTTCCATCTCGTGACTCATTATGCTTGAATTCCGTCTCTGAAACCGTCCTGAACAGGCTCTCATTTCCGCTCTCATAAATATCGTGTATAAAGTTATCTACCTGGTCTATCCTTTATAAGTGTGCCAAATAACTATCTTATGTGGATTTGGAATAAAATCGCTTCGTTTGAAAACACCTCAAACAAGGGGAGATAAGAAAATTGAATTATTTTGCAAAAGGTGTATAACCTCTTAATCAAATTCTTATTAAAGAGTTTATTTTAATTTATAAACTAGGTAATTGCTTTATAATATAATTACATGCCTATATCTAATTTATGACATGGGATAGTGAATCACGGAAAATATTACTATAAATAAAATATAAAACGGCAATGTGTGTCTTCATTTTTATGGTTGGAAATAATAAATTTAACAAATATATATCCTTAAACATACCTTACGAATTATTACCCAGGGAATCTATTTAAAGAATAATAATATTTAAATCAAAAGCGTCTTAATTTCATAATGCACTGAGTTTACTACAATATATATTACTATAGAGTTTTAAATGTTTCTGCAGTGTTATTTGGAATGAAAACTTCTAAATTTCTTTGTCTGTGCTTTGCAATTCTTTTGTGGAACCGTGTCATAATTTCAGAGAGGAAAAAACAACAGTAATTATTCTAACTTTTATAGACAATTTTACTCTAACCAACAGTTGAAAAATAGAATTTATTTACAAAGGCCGTTCAATAAAGAATGTTTTTTTTTTGTTCAAACAATACCTTTAGTCATCCTCCAATGTGTTTTGGCCCTTTTCAAGGCAGTCCACAATGGATGCAATGCGCTTGTGACAACTTTTTTTTCCCGTCTTCAAAGACATGATGAAGGCCATTTTTGATAGGTCTTTCAAAATCGACTCCGCAGTTTTCACCACTGCTTCTGATGATGGAAGACTCTTACCACTTAGGGGTTTCCTCGCGTTATGGAACAGGAAAAAGTCACAGGTCTGAACTAAAGTCTTCCTGCAACATCATCTTCAAATCTGAGCAAACCTTTTAGCGCGACCATTCTATTGATCGGGCGTGAGAAGTCTCGGAACTTACCACGAACAAACACGTCTTTTGCGAAATTAGTCTGTCACTTACACGTGGGTAGTATCCGATGAAATTTTATGTACTTCTAATAACGATTTTATCGTTATTCGAAGATCTGCTGTCACACTGACAGCGACGGCGTTAATGTTTATTTCCGTAAGTGCAGTGACTGGAGCACCGGGTCTACTTTCCCTTCAAATTGATCGTCTCCCCTTTTTCAAGCGTTTTTAACCATCTTCAAACTGTGCTACAATGAAGAACCGACTCTCCATGAGCCTCATGTAGCATTACACAGGCCTCTGGCGACGGTTATTTCAGGCGAAAAAATATTTTAATACAGCGTATTGGTCGTCGCGCGTTACCTCAATCATTGCCGTGGGCGAACTGAACATGTTTAAACTTGCAACGGCTGCTGCTGACGCCTTACTTGAGTCACGTCAATGAAAAAAGTACCACGTATACATTATGCATCGAGCTAATAACGTAACCTATTTTTTTGTAAAATAAAATATGTGAATAAGAAAAATGCTATCAACTCTTTATAGAACAGCCCTAATACAATCATTTTTAGGAAAATATTTGGATACTGTTGTGGTAATCTAAATTTTGGTTCACGAGTTCTCCATGCAATAGGAATTTACCTAAAATATTTAATAAACTACAGAACAATAATTAAAAATTTTAAGGAAAGGCCGGAAAGTGTGTTAACTCGGGCGAATTTGTAGTATTAGTTGTTAAGGGAGGTGACTGACTGCTGAAGCCATTTGTGCCAGTAGGAAGAGCTAGGAATTATGGTTGACGTAGGATTTCCAGGGAATAGAAGAAGGGTGTAGAGGTAGGTACACGGGTTTGGCATTTGCCTACTCTTAACTGAGAACACTATGAAGTATAAATGGGACTAGTATTTTTTGTAATTACTTCAAAAATTTAGAATTTTCCCGTCAGAAAAGTTCTTAAAGTAAATTATAAAAGAAGAATGAAAATACTGAATTGTTTTGTCGTGATTAAATTGTAGTCTTCTGACTGAGTAAGCCTTTAAATTGAAACTAATAGCGACCATTTTTGCATGACAAAAATATTTGATGCACTGAATTTACTTTTTAAGCTCATAATTCCCAATGCATTATTTTACAACACCTCAGTATTTTCTAATGTATAATCTAATAGAGTGTGGAATAGATGAAAATATAATTAAATAGATCCAGAACTATCTTACTGGCCACACAAAACTGGCATTATTTGCAGCTCGAGTTCCCTATGCGCAGGTAGCATTCCTGACAACCTTCAAAGTAGCGCTGTAGGAATTTTTTTGTCCCTTATATGCAAAAATAAGATCAATCCAGGAACAAAAAAGACAAAACTATGCTCATCGCCGACGATTCTATCATATATCGGGAAATAACCTACCACACTGCCCGTGAAAAAGCTATTAACATAACATTCGCGAATGATGCACTGAATGGGACCTTTAGTTAACAACAAAATAATGTACGCTATTTACTTCTTAAAAAGGTGAACAGTAAGGTAACTCTATGATTAAACACTCGGAAATGTTTTAATAAACATTGATGACCATGGGAAATACTTTGGACCATCAAATCTCTTGGGAAAACACAATGGTACGTATATTTGCGGGGTAACTTTGAAGAAGCTCTAGTATTTGTGAAGGGATATACAGTAGGAAAACCTGGGAGTTAAAAAGTGAAAGAGACATGCTATTTCTCTTCATCTAGACCACACATGCAATCAAGCGTCCGTATGTACTGTGATTACGGCGAGCATGTGGGACCCATCTCAAAAGACAATTATACACGCATTGAAGAAAAACAGAGTAAAGCAGCCCGGTTGGTCAGAGTCCACAATGAGAGGACCCAAAGCTTCACGAAATTAATTCATAGGGATGGGAGTGATTAAGGCATCGAAGACTCACCGCTGGGTGTAGTTTATTAAAAAGGATCGAACCTCCTGATTTTTTTTTCAACAGAGAGGAACAAATCCAACCAACACAGTACATGGGCAAGTCGATAGAATGGTGATAAAAGCTAAGAAATATTCTGTCGGCCCAATAAATTCACGAATTCACTTTTCCCTAGCATTATGCACGACCAAAGCACAAGGAGAGGAAAACGCTAATGTATGAATGAATGAAATGTATCACATTCAGTCTCCCTATTGTCAGACTACCTTCTCTTTGGCCTACCTCTCTTCATGGACCATACTCCCAAACCAGCTCTCTCAGCCACCAGAAACTCTTTGGTTTCAAAACATTTCCTGCCTCACGCCGTTGTGGTGGCTTTTGGGATTTTGCGTAGTTCTAGATGCAAAAATATTGGCTATTAAGTAGTCCCTTCGTTTCATATCCCTTCGTAAATTCCTCTCACCAATCTTAGCTTAATTTTCTAACGCAGTTATTCTTCGTATTTCGTAAATAATCTGCCTGTCGTTGTCCAGTTTTATGCCTAAATACGTGAAATAAATAAGTTTTAACTTAGTAATTTTATTTGAGGATCTCATTGCTATTATTTCCTGGTGATTTAGTTTTACCTCAAGCCTTATGTTTTGTTACCTTACTGCCCCCCAACAATGACCACATTACTTTGGCCGAAGGCTTTTTTAAGGGGCGTTCAGCATTACTGGATGGATATCAGCTCCGCGCCTATTTCCATTCGGATTCCTCATCCTTCATAGATAATTCCTGCCGTTTTCATCGTGCACAAGGAAAAACACGAGTATGATTCTTTCCAATTCAGCTTCCCCTTAATTTCATATTAATTTTTATTATCAGCCAAAGAGAAAATGCGAACTTAGGGGAAAATATTGGATGAATCCTCCTTGAGGAAATGATAAATGTGCCACCCTTTTTCCAAACCATACGTTCATTCCTATTCACATAAACTCGGTCTAATATTCACTACCGGAGCTTCTACTACACTCTGCCACTCTCCATGAACACACATTTGTTATACCAGTATTTTAGTTCATCCGTTTATTCCTCGAATTTTGCAAACTGATACGTCTCCAAGGTCTCTTAATAATGTTAATTTTCCAATATTTTAGTAATATCATGGATCTGTATTTTCTTTGATGCTAAGCTTTGCTTCTGTTTGAGGGGTGCGATAGAAGTTTTAATATTTATCAATGACTTTTTGCATGAAAGCATTACTATATTGTTTATATATTTTTCAGCTTGATTTTAAGTTTTATACTCACTATTCAATATTACATTATTCCTCCTTGCGGCTCGATTGCTTCGTACATCACAAAAACCCTCGCTAAATACACAAATTTCTCGCCGTGGAAGGCCATACGAATTAAGAATGCATAACAATTAAAATTTTACTTCCAGAAATCCGGATGATTGCTCCTGGCATAGGATTACGATTCCGGATTTAATGCAATTCGGAATCTGAATTAGGTGGTTGCAAAGGTACCTGGCCCAGTTGTTAGAGCATTATGTAGCTCAAAATCTGTAAAAAAAAGTACGTTAGTAGAGCATTATGTAGCTCAAAATCTCTCTTATTGTAATACGTGTCGTGAGGAGCAAAGTTTTGTGAAGTTTCTGAATGAGCACTTTGCAATGCGAGGAAATCGTAAAGCCACATTATGCTTCGTATGCCGCCGTCGTGTACTGACGTTAGTTTCGACAAATCGCTGCAAAAGCTTGCGATCTAAGACAGCCCATGTAATCAAAAGAAGTATTCCTTCATCCCGTGGTCTCCTGTTACCCACTGTGTAAATAAAAAGTGAATCATAAATGGATGCTTGCGCGGAAAATCCTATAAGCATCTAAAGAATGTCTAAGGGTAATCACTACCAGCTAGACATGAAGTAACTCAGGAATTCACAACGAAGGACATTTAAGGTAGGAGTCGGAAATATCTGGAAAGCCCTATAAAATTGATACTAGGTAAAAAGAACTTATATCAAACGATAGAAAACTAATACAAAACGGTAAGTATGTAGAAGAATTGAAATTATATTCTTGAAAGTTGTCAGAATACGAGGAATAATTGATAAAGGTCATTTATCCAGTAGGTATGCTTACATGCAGTAGAAAGGTAATTTGAAGCGAATGAGGTTATCTTGGATCTAGGAGCACTTAATTTAATAAATAATTGTAAATTAAAGACGGATGAAACAGAACAAATGATTAAATATCATCATAGAATTATCAATAGGTTAAATTGATAGAAAGGTTTTTACAGGGTTATATCACAGCTTGAAATAAGAGGTTCAGCCAATAGATTTCGTCAGCTAAATTTTAAAATCTCGCTATTAGAATGCAACAGAATGAGGATTCTAGAGAGGAATTACGTTTATTTCGTCCTAGGTTAAGTTCGGAATTAACAAGAAGTTTAGAGGGAAGGCTGAACGACTATTTAGATGTAGACGAGTTAAGGTTTAGGAGGAAGTGAGGAGCACTTAATGTCATAGCAGCGATGTGAGTAGTAATCTATCAGAATATAAAACATATTGAGTAGGCCTTTATTATTTCTTGAAATTCGAAAAGGCGCTTGGCTAATTGTAAGTGGATTGGACAAAATAATTATTATAACCCAGAATATAAGGGTTCACTGGAGGAATACCCCAAAAGAAGGCAGGAGGCTTATCAAGTCCGATGCATTTTCGGGTGATCAACTTTCAGATTAGCATTCAACTAATGCACTATTGGAATATAGATTTATTTTCAGCAGTATTAAGATGTGATAATTCTCCTTGATAAAAGGAAAGTAGTGAGCTCTCAATAGAAAGGAAGGGAAAAAAGATTAAGATAATAATTAATGCAAGTTGTGCATTTCGGGATTCAGAGGTATTTAGAATTAAAATGGGATCAGCTTTAAGGAAATTAGAGAATCATGTATCAGCGAAAGGATCATTAACTGGCTTACACTTACTTTACGGCCAGGAAGAGCTAAGAGGAGTATGCTATGGTCAGGGTGTGGGAGTGATAATGGGGTCAGACCTGAATAGGTGAAATAGATTAAAGGCTTTCAAAACCCAAGCAAACTGCCAACAAAGTGATTGCAGAAATTTTATTACATTATTGTATTAATTTGAGATTTACCCAATTAAGAAAAATATTAAAATTTCACTGAATCCAAAATTCTCGCATAGAATGAACAAAAATTTGATTAGATAAGCATAAATTGAATTCGGTGAAATATTTCTCGAATTTTTCACCGTATTTTCGTCTAAAGTGTGCATATTAATAAGATATCATCAGAAGCATTTTAATAGCAAAACAATCCTTTCACATGTTTTGGGAACTGATGAACCGGTGAAAAAGTATAAAAGTAAGAAAAAATATTATCAAATACTTTGAAATTCAGCGTACTGTTCTGTTTTAGAACCTTGATATTTGTAGGATGAGAATAAATCAGCAATAATGATCATTGAGATGTAAACATGTGTTATCTGTAAAGAAATGAAAAAAGCGTTTAAATAATGGATTGAGAAAGAAGGAAAAGAAGGAAAAATTGCTGAAGAAGTTCATTTAAAAAGTACTAATAGGATATGTAGAATTCAAAAGAATGTGGAGGTAGTATGTGATGGGAGAAATCTCACAATAGAGGATATTTTAAAGTGAAGGGTTAAAAATTTTGGGCAACATGGATGCGTGCGAGATGATTGATGATATGAAGAAGTAAATAGTGTAAGGCTAAAAACTTCCTTTGAAGGGTAAAAAGATGTTTTAAAGGACGTCATTTATTCTTCTACACTATAAGTGGTATTCCAGCTGTAACAATGAAGAGAAGAAACTAAACGAATCATTTGCGAAAGGGGAAAGTTTGCTGTGGAGGAATTGAAAGAGGATAAAGGTAAACGCATAAGAGATTGTGATTTGTTTTGGCGGCCATTATAGGGCGAGTATTCGATAATAGGGGGGAAAATGTGTGTTGCGACTATTGGTAAAAAAAAGTTTAAGCATGAAGAAACATACTGATCACAATGCGGAGTGATTTTTTGCGTAAAGTGGGACTTTAAAGCATTGTTTAAGCACTTTATGTAATTGAAGATCAATCTCAGTTGATCTGCGATTTTTTCGTAAAGCTTTCGTTTTTCAATTAATTTTTATTTCAATTAATGTGACTATTACTATCAAGCATCATGTCATATGCAAGTTCATTGGGGCTACTTTTCAGTTCAAAATTAAATTTGAAGTAAACAATGTCCTCTCTACTATCTTAATATCTTCTAATTCTACAGAAACAAATGAGAATAATAAAAATTGGAGATATGTAAGGATTTTAGATTAGTTTATCACTGTGTTTGACTGGTTGAAATAAAGAAAAATAGTTATTTTAATATTTAGTACCACTCTAAAAATTATCATTATGTTGTATCTCGCGTTCTGAAAAAAATATTGGAAATCATCACCTTTAAAGATTATGCATGCCATAAAGGCATTAAATCCCGTGGCTCAATAAGAAAATAATTTTTTAAATCATAAAGAATTTTATGAAAATTATAAGAACATATATCGTCAAATTAATTTGTAGTATCGCTGAGTTAAATTATGTTAATGCATCGAAGTTGCATACCGGAAGGAATCCTATGGAATCTCTCACCTTGGCGAGTGAACCCAACTCGGTTAAGGAGATCGAGGGCGTTGGGCAACGTCTCGTTGTTAAGGAGTGACTTGAAGTCCATTGGCAGGGACGAGAGGCTGGGGAACCGGAGTCGAATCTCGTGGCTCTTTAGGAACGATTTCATCTTCCTGAGGACCTCCGCGAATGGCGATCCGCCGGTCCTTTCCTTCCCCTCCTCCACACCCAAGCTCCTGCCGCCGTCCCTCTTCTCCACCTCCACTATCTCCACGTCGTCCGAGAACTTGTAGCGCTTTTGTGACAGAAGGGAGTCCATGGCCCTCACCAGCAACCGCGCGCCGAAGCACGCCAGCCGTGATTCCGTCGCGTTGTTCGACGAGCACTCCGCCGCTGCAGACTCGATGGACCGGCCGGCGGGCCCCGCACCCACCGTACCCAAGTCTCCCTCCAGCCCGTTATCGGAGACCGGAGCCGAGGACACTTCCGCCAGCCCCCCACCCCTCTGCTGGTCTTCGGCCACGTAATATGCCCCAGCCGCGGGCCGCACCCCCGTCGAAATCACCAGGGTCGCCATCATCACCGCTACGGCGTTCGGAGGTATCCTTTGGGCGCCCATATTTCGCTGCCGCTGGATCCGAAGCGTGCTCTTGTAGAGTGTCCTTTTCGAATCCCTTCGGAGTAGTCGGGAAGGTAATCGGGCCTGGCGGCTCGCGGTCTCTCTCTCTCTCGGGGGGAAATAGCCTTGCGGGAGTGCACGGTGTGTCGCACGCTCCAACACTCCGTCGCTGCCGGTGATGCAACTGGCTTTTGTTCATTGTGCCGCGAGACCGCTTATATATAAGTCCCCTTTTACAGTAAGATGGATCTCTTTGCCCCAGAACGGAAGACAAAAGGAATCGAGATGGTGTTAAAAACTTTTATCGGTCGGTCACGCCTCACCCCCCCCTGGGACCGCTTCTGTCCCCTTCACCGCGGGCCGTGAGAAGGGCCGTTTTGTGCAAAGGGAGGAAAAAGAAGGGCCGCTCCATTTTCCAACCCCCACTCCCTTTGTCACGCTCTTGGGCCGTTTAGCCCTCTACGGCCGCGCCATTCCCTTCTCCAAAGGGCCTCCACGGTGGCCCTTTCTCCATTCTCTCGTGGACGCATGATTGCGTTCTTCTCCACCCTCCCCACTCTCCAACCCTGGGAAGCGCCGGCGCGGAACTGGTGGGACGTTCTCCGGTGTTTTTTTTTACGCCTCCTTACGTTGGAGGAGATTCATGGGTATTGGGGGAAGAGGGAGGCGTTGGCGGGACGATGATGGGCTATGTGCGGTGGAATGAAAAAAATAAAAGCCATCTGTGGATCATTTTGGGCATTCTTCGCAAGGCGATCGGGAAGTCGAAATGTCTGCGAGCCCCTTTTATGTATTTAGGGGAAGCTGTAAAAGGCGTTACCTCGGTGCCATACGATAGCCTTTAAAATCACCTTCATAGATGTAAGATGTATATTGCGACTAGAAGTCGTATGTTTCCCTCTTAAGTGTCCTGTTATTCCCAATAAAAAATCACTGTTCAAAGTGTGGCAATGACGGGGGTTATTTTTATATCGCGTCACATATTAAATTGGTCGTAATGACCCGCATTTGGAGAAAAATCTTATGGTCCTTCACTACAAGCTTTCGTCAAATCTGTTCCAACCTTTCGTAGAGGAAAAAATTTCCTTCGATTGATGCCAGTTCATCCGACATATTTACTTTAAATATATGTATCCATAGATGAATTTATTGGTCTCAAATTTTAATCTCAGTTGACAGTTTTCACCCAGCTAAATATGATAGTTGGCCTTTCATTGCATTTATTTGACTATGCCTCTATAGTTTTATACTGACGATTAAACTGGGTTCACCCTACATATTTATACGAGGTTCCTAAGAACGTAATAGCTCTTTTTATTTTGAATCCCTTGGCAAATTATAATCAAACATTTATTTTTTTAACCCTCGAGAAACAATAAATACTCAAATAATACTCAAATTATTTACTAGTATCTTATCATTTGGCATATACGCTTGTGTTCAAGTTATCCTCTTTCTTATTTTTGAATTCACATATGTATTTATGCTTCTCTGAAAAAATATGTTTTACTAGTTTTCAATTTATTTAGCGAGGGATTAATACATTAATATATTTATGACAAACGAGGGTAAGTCATTTAGTAAAATAATATATAACTCAGCCTATTCGGGAAAAAATGCGTGTGTTCAAGGATTATTGAGCACAGAAGGTTTACCAGTTTAAGTTTCGGATGAATGGCTGCTTCCTTTGGATGTACATTGCACTTTGAAGTGCTCTCTTAAGGGCTATTTAAGCGAAGAAATTACGTTATCCATGGAACACTTCCTGCAACGAATCATTGCTTTTCTTGGTCCATAAGATGGTGACGCACGGGAGGTTCTCCCATGACGACGGTAGATATTGAACACTTGAACTTTCATGCTTCAAGAACTTAAGGGTCATTACTTCAAAAAACTATACCGAAAATTGAATTTATTTCACAGTTAATGATTAAGAAAAATATTTTTATAAATAATTGCCTGGAATTGTAAAATGTTGGAGATAATTTAGTTATATTATTTCAATAATGTCATATATTTCTTGTTTATTTTTAGATTATTATTGTTGATGTTTTTATGCTTTAACGTGGAAATTTGCTTTGAGTTTGAAGTGGTATTTGTTAATTTGGGGAAGTAATATTTATCAATTGAGTGGAAAAATCAACTGATCAGAACTGAGTCTGAGAACAAATTTGACGCATCACCCACGGTGTTCAAATTTATTTTTAGTTTCCGAAAATGCAGCGATGAGGAGATAACATTGTGAAACTTCATCCGTATTTAAAACTTCTGGCGAAACTTTTTCCCAAATTATTTATTATTAACTTTCTTTTGTGACATTTTCTTCACACATCTTTTCCATTGTAGGATGTTTTTAGGCGCCTGCGTGGAAGAAATTCGTAATAAGAATATAAACATTTTGTTTTTCTCATAAAATAATTGTTATATGACATAGGTTACCCATAAAACGGCAACATCAAGTGATGACTTGGTAGTCGAAACCTCGATTGTTTATTATTAATTATGTATGGAAAAACTAAGTGCTTTTATTCCTAATCTTTCATCTTTATTTTTTTTCCACACCTTCTTAGTGTCTGGAGCGTGGCGACACATTGAATGCACTTTGAAACATGAAAGTAGCTAGCAATAACCAAAACATACCCCTTCTATTATAGGACCAAAAAAAGCATTTTTTCCACAAGACTACCACATGCATACTCGTAGGAAACTACAGGAAATACACGGCATTGAATTATGCGTTTAATAATTAAGATTGGGTTTTTGATTGACTAATTCTTTCAAGATTAAGATGGCCAATTGGCTTTCGGAGGATGCGTTATTACCTCTGTTGTATCTTACTTGTTTTGGTGTCCGGCGTGTCTTTTGTAATTTGCAATGGGCGATTTGTAATTTCAGCCGCAACTTCTATATCTCCCCTGTACATCGCAAAAACTACTCGGCAACCAATACGTTTCTTTCAAAATAATTGTAAAACTCTGTTTT
>LYUA01001514.1:50539-62136 GCA_002093875.1 Calopteryx splendens
AAGGGATAGTAGACAGTGTCTGCCAAATTTATATTGGATAGCCTTGATTGGGAGCCACTGGAAGGATGAAGATTGAATGCACAACTTAATCAGTTAGATCGGTACAACTTATTCAAGTTTAGCGCTCAAACAGAAGGAATAATTTTAGCCCTCCATTACGTTGCCATACGGGACCACTTGTGGAATTTGAGAGAGATTAACTGTCGAGCAGGTGAATACAAGGAATCCTTTTTTCTTCGCACAATTCGTGGCCACATCAGTAGGAAACTAGAACGGAAATTTGAAATTCCCGAATGAGAAAAGACGCAGATTGCCAAAAATACTCAATGTCATTAATAGCTGGTGACCTAACACCCTCTGCCACTCACCATCGCCTTGGCCTTTAGGGTAAGATGTAGATGAATCCCTGGTTTGATGATCATTTTTTATTATGCTGAGCATGAAGCACGTGCATTTAACTCGTAATTCTGTTTGCCTCCAAACGGTGAAAGGGAAACCAGAAGGCCGAGCATAATCTGGATGTACCTATAGTTAATAGATATAGATAGATAGTTCTGGTTATAGCTCTGGTTGGTAGGTGTGTGCTACGTAAAATCAAATGAGAAATCTAAATGTGGGGTTTTGATTCCCCACTGCACCAAAACGAAAATGATAAAAAAAAAAGAATTTTCGTAATAACTGCAAATATGGAGACTTCAGTGTAAACTAATTGGAAAAACTTTTTTCCTTAATGGAGCTTCTAAGTAGCACTACTCATGAGCCGGCACCAGTGACTCACTTATCTAAATGCTGGATTTCCGATGTTGGATGCTCCGATTATGCTCCTCAAATTAAGATAACTGTCAAGAAGACTACACTTTTTTATGGTTAGAAAACAAGCAAAATTATTTGCAAGAAGGACACTCTGGTAGCTATAGGCGGGGAAAGGGTATCCTAAGGATAAGCCTAACCTTAAACATAAGATTACCAAACAGAGGACCTAATATACCATCAACTAAATACATATGTGCACTTTTTCATTGAATTACAAAAGTCAAATAGATGACAAAATGTAAAAACCTCCCTCATCCCGTGAATTGCAAGTTAAAGCCTTACTTCACTGATGTTTTCCTGTTGCTTTGTATTCAAGGTTGTTAGGATTAATATTTCATCTTTAAAGGATTCTAAAACACTTTGAGGTGGAGATTATTAAACTCCGGAATATCAGTCGGGGTGGGGGGGGGAGGGGGGAGGGAAATGCATTTATATGAGTTAGTGAACCTTATGAAAACACAGATGTTAGTTTTGGCGGCGATAAGTTAATGCAAGAGGGATTATTTTCAACGCTTGAAATTCCTTGTCCACCAAAGGGGAGTTACTGGACACCCCGAGGCCCGTGACTGGCCATTACTGGTTCGCCTGTAACCTTAGTTTCGGGACTTTTTGTTTCGTAACCCTGGGAACGTTCGGATAGCTGCTAACTGGAATGCGGTCGGACAGCTTCTACCATGTCGATCGTAAAACATTGGTCGTTTGATGACCGTTTCTTAGAAGCGGCCAAGCCATCGTTTGGGTAGTGGTCCACGTTTACAGCATGTAATTATTCGCCATTTAAAATTATCCTTTTGCGTCTTTCTGCATTTTTTATTGATTATTTCTTAATTTTGTTCTAAAAAATGATCGATAGGTTTAGGAATGCTCTTCAATAATTAGATTTCTGGTTCTATCGCAAGGATCCGGGTATGAAAATTCATTCTTTGCCTGATAAATTTTAAAACGATTTAATTATTCACCATCGTGGGTTTTCAAACCCGAGGATTGGTTTGTAGCGACTCTCAAAGCTGCCCTTCCACCTGACGATTTCCGCATTGCCTCATAGTTCCTTGAGCTGACATCCTTGCNACCTGACGATTTCCGCATTGCCTCATAGTTCCTTGAGCTGACATCCTTGCTCATCATTTGTCATTCTCCCCCCATACTAAATAGATGGAGATTAACTAATTAAAAAGTTGTATTATGGGTGTATCATGGGAAAATCTGTAAACTCTTTTTTTTCAAAAGGCTCCTGACTCTTTTTATCAGCTACCATCGTAATGCGCAATTAACGCGTCAGCTTCAAACGATAAATTGTTGAATGGGGAAAATGGTCCTAATGAATAAGTACACTGAAAATTTACTGTCATAAAATATCTGTACGAGGGTTTTTTTTATGATAAAAATGTTTTTTTTTTGCGTAAAAAATATTTTGCCCTTTATTCTCGTTTTTTCCCGAGATTATTAAGGTGGAAAACAACCTTTACCTTCATTTCTCGTGAATATTTAATGAAGAGCTGTATAAGTGTGTTTGCGCCCTGGATTCGGAATTTCCGAAAAAGAGATGTAACCTGGGACGAGTATAGCGATTAGAAAATCTGACCTTCCCGATGACGTTTGTCATTCTTCCTCAATGATAAATCTATAGAGCTTAACTAATTAAAAAGTGGTAATCTGGTCTACGTAAAATCTTCTTGTTCTACATGAAAAGGCCAAGTACCCATTTGGTATTGTTATTCTTATTGGTAGGTATGTTATTTTTTTTCATGATATCATTATTCCGAATTCGTCGCCGTAAAAATAAAAAAAACTATTCGTTCGGACCGATGCGAGCACATAAAAATCGAGCTTTCGGCTTCGCCCACGACGAGGTGCGTATTCTGTTTTCGGCCAAACGGGTGACGCGTGAACTTGGCTAGGGGACGGTTTTCTATTTTCGCCTTGATCCGGGCATGCCGGGCGAATGCAAATCGATTCCTCCGCACGCTTACCCTGTACCCCCTCCCCCCCCCTCTCTTCCCTCTCCGCGCCACTCATCCCCTAAGGTCTTGATAACGGGGTCAAGGACGACGTCCATCCAGCGCCAGCAATCCTGTCGAGACCCCTCCCTCTTAAATCTACCCCGCCGAACGGCTGTATCCCACGGTCGCCGTGAGGTTTTGTACCGCGAGGAAACGGGGCCCGGGTCCTGGGTTCAGCGACCCCTACTTCGGTTTATCAACAGCGACAGTTATCTCGGTGGCGTAGTGTTCGTGGGAGGGGTCGGTGGGTTGTGTCCACAGAGACAATCCGGAAAAGATATTGTGGTGGATCTTGAATTTTAAGAACTTTGTGCATAGTAGTTCATGATAAATGCAAAGAACCTGGAGAAGTTAATATTTCAATAGAAGGAAGGAAGTTGAAACGAGTTGCATCCTTTAAATACCTTGCAAGTATAATTACTTGAAATGGAAGCTGCACAATTGTGATAAGAACCAGGATTTACAATGGAAACGCAGAATTTAGGAGGGTTAAAGGCCTGATTACTACCAGGAAAATACTGCTGGAACTAAGGAAAAGATTTGCAAAATTTTGGAGTGTCGTTTTATATGGGGATGAGACTTGGGCTATAAAAAAGAAATGAGAAATACCTTCAAAGCTTTGAAGTCTGGCTACGGAGGAGAATGGAAAAAAAATAAGTGGAGTGACAGAGTGAGGAATGAGGAGGTGTTCAGAAGGATTGGAGAAGAAAGAAGTCTAATGAAGAGCATTGCCAAAAGAAAGATGCATGGAATTTGAAAGCATGGAATGGGCATATATTAAGAAGAGATTGTTAGCAGAGAAGAATCATTGAAGGGAAGGTTGAGGGAAAGAGAGGGAGAGGAAGGAGGAGGATTAGTATGCTGTCGGACATGAAGGAAGGACCTTCGCAAAAGTGAAGGACGCTCAGGGTTCGAGATTCAGTTGATACCTGGTCCTTGGACAGTTTCACTGAAGAGCAAGAAGTTCATGACACTTTTATGATACTGTCTTAGGAATCATCTGATGATGCTGCAAGGCAGCGAAAACATGGTCTTTATAATGAATTGTGGTTTATGGAATTTCAGAGTTTCCTTGAAACCAATCTTCATGAACTTGTTAAAAATCTTTCAAACTTTCGAGTAATTCCTCGTAGAAAATCGCATTTACTGTTTGTCCTGGTGGCTCAAAATCCTTATGAATCACCCCTTTCATGTCAAGAAAAAACACCCCCATCAATCACAAAAAAAATCGCAAATAATTCCCATTACATATGGAACGAATCCTGTGTCACCCTCTCTTCTTTATGTAGGCACATTTTTATTTAAATTAAACAATTGTAGAATTAATTTTAAGAACCACGAGAAATGATCTTTGAAATTTGTGTAGACGTAACATGAAGTTTGATGTCCGGCTGACTGGGCGGTACCGGTTTCAAATCTGGTTGGTGCTGTGGGACACCTTCAGAAAAACCCTACTGCGTTACTTTCTGGGTGTTAGAACCTCCTTGAAAAGCACAGGGGAAAAATTTGCCCTCCTCTCCTGAATGTATAATTGGCTTACGCCCTACCAAGTTAGCTCTATTCCCTCCTACAAAAAACGTACCTCGTGTTGAGGAATGTGGTTTTTAATTTTAGCGGATAGTCTGGGTATATATTATCCATGCAAGCTCCTGCACCAGGACAACGTCGTTTACTGACCTTTCGTATAAAAGTTGATTGACCATTCACATGTATGCATCCAAATTAAACTGGGAATGGATTTTTCATCGTTAAAAAAAATAGCCTGAATAAAACCATTATCTTTAAGCTTTTATTTGTGCGAAATTTCGCTTATTTTAAAAATCGCCTGGAGGAAGTAGGTGGAAATATTTTGCAACATTTTGTTGTGAATTCCAGACACAGTGTATTGTGACCCTATCGTAATGAAAATATCGTGAAAATATCATCCAGGTGAAAATA
The DNA here is from genome assembly GCA_002093875.1 of Calopteryx splendens. NCBI lineage: Eukaryota > Metazoa > Arthropoda > Insecta > Odonata > Calopterygidae > Calopteryx > Calopteryx splendens. Next base: position 55,291 of record LYUA01001514.1, read on the forward strand.
AATTCATGCATCAACAAAACTGCTAGTTGATGCAGTGCAACTTCCTCCCCAGACTTTCTGTTTCTTACCTTTCGTAAACTTTAATTATCGACTCCAAAGTTTTTCGCGCATCTTCCATTATTTCTGTTCCATTCTTTTCGCGCTCGTCTGCCGACCAATCGTCTTCCAAAATGGTTTCTACCCTTCTCGTTGTCATCGCCCACTACATATCGATTCCTAACTTCATACGCTTCTCTGCTTTAGGTAGTGGAAAAAGAGATTTACAACCGTTTCTAACATCATTTATCAAAGTTTCTATAGCTATAAATTAGAAGTCTGAAACATAATTGTTAGGCTGAATATTTTAGATTTCATTGGAAGCCGTGGGCGTGGCTACTCTCGACTTCATAGATATTTAAATTGAATTAATTTTACTTTAATGAATTTATGCTCACTTAAACTTTTAATTGGCAAGAAGTGAAAATGTGTTCGATATTGAAGGAGATCCACCATTACTTCTAATTAGTAGAAAGTGCCATATGGATGGCGATATAATATTTTAGAGTTCAAATTTACAAGAAAGCCCACTCCCTGGCCTCGCGTCTGAGATATAATAGTTATGTGCTCTCACTATGATAGATCATATGTCAGATACAATTTATAGGTCTGTTTTTATGTTTTTAAATTTATCGGAGTACAGGCTTCAATTTCCAGTCAATTTACATTGAGCCCATCACCGAATTTTGTTACGCTTTCCTTATAACTGCTTCAATGAAAAGTTCATGCTCTGCTCAACCTCCCCATTTTTTTTCTTAGCTTATCGTATTGTACTTATCATGTGACATTTCGCTCCAGCCCATTTACCTTAACCATTCTCCATTGTCATGCTCCGTCGCATCCGATTGACCACCTCCTACCCTAGCTCTGTCTTAGATTAGGGTCGATTCCTTACTCCTTGACAATGTTTTCTGATGAATTCTGCATAGTACTATGGTCATTGCCGCGTTCGTTGAATTTTGAAGACAAGAGATACGCGAACAGCTGTTAAACCACGAGTAATATGCAGAGTTCATTGAACCTTCGCCGCGGAAACCTCAGAACAAACAATGTAAGTTCTGATGTTCCGGCTAATCATGTTTCGCAAAAGCGATTAAAGCTTTACAAAACCTTTGCTTAAAATGAACGGGCGGCGGGGTGGCTTAGGAGACTGAACGTGTTCGCCAACCCACTATACGGTTCAGGTTGAAATCTCCAGTGATGTCCGAGGAAAATCCTAAGTCTGAGCTTCATTTGAGGTCAATTTTCAGAATGTTAGAACTTCGCTTGAATCGGCAGGTGGCACAAGGAAACGAATCGACCTCCCCCAACTTGAATGGAATGTTTCGTTCTCACAATCCAAAACTTTTAGTTCAGGGTGTGCTCTACCAAAACCAACATTCGGGTTAGTTATTGTGGTTTGATTTTTCAGGTCGTAAAACGTCTTGTAATGATTAATAGTTTCATGATGAAATTTAACGGAAGGCCCACGACTCCTGTTAGACTGTCAGACTTTCACTATGTCTGAGCAGCCAATCCCCTTCCTTGCTACTTCGCCTGGAAGTCTGTAATCTGACTACAGAATATCAGCCGGTGGCATTGGACGAGCACCGTCCAAAAAAAAAATTACCGAGCTCTTGAGTACCGAGCGAGAAATATGCAACTTTGGACAAACACGTCTCGTCTCCAAGGTAGTCTGGAGGGATGAAATGCCATGGGTCAGATTTTTTATGACTCAGACAATTTATGGCATGCGTCGAGGCTAAAGGTTTTTTTTTTTCGAAGTCTCGTCTCGGATCATTCTGTTGTTGACCCTTCGTGCATTTTCCTTCTAAGGGGCAGTGACCACCCCATCTCCTCCCCTGGGCCCTCGCTACATTTCCACCCCTGCCGTTTGCTAGATTTTTCAAATCACTTCGCTCCCTCCCTGCCTACCAACTATAGTCCGTTTCTAGTATCTTTACGACTCCAGGGGAAGGGGAGAAAAATTAAGCGACACGTGACTCAGAACGGGAACCAATCAGAAATTAGTGGGCGGAGCATAAGCAGGAAAATTGTCAGTCGCTCCCAGACCTCCGTCGTTTTCACGTGGTGTCTGCTACGTTGCCAAATGTGTTCACCCCTGGGAAACGTTGCTCGACAAGTCGCAACCGTTTTTTTTATGCAGACGGCCACCCCGATGGGATCGACCTTCTGGGAAATTTGCCGATGTCCAGTTTAATTTCTCTCTTTTGGAAACCATAGATGCAGTAGGGTGCCCTCGAATGTGTACGAAGGGCCAGTTGCAAAGGTACTTGAAATACACTCTACCACCACCACCACAGCAATCAATCCAAAGGTTCGTTTTGAAAGACCAGGTAATAGTTCACGTCGAACTATGGTGTGTGAAATTCGCGAGGGATAACGAACCAGTTCCTATACCTGTGCTTACTGCGTCTTCCCAGGCACGCCTAAAACACAGGACTTCCGAGGGAAACAACAAACGAATGGCTCTGGAAACAGACCAGGGACAGATACAATTTGTGCTCGTGATCACCATTTTCGTTGAAACGCAAATCCTTTGAGCACGGCTACAATTTTACCCGGGTAAAGGTGCTCATGTGGTGTTAAACTAGAATATTACTGAGGCCCCTGATACCCACCATGCCTTCTCATTCCTACAACTCTCTCCTCCTTCCCTCCTTGATGTTGTTACGACCTTAGGCCCTGCACCGAAGCCGTGGCGCGAAGCTCTTCCCCACGACGTCACGTCACGTCTTGCGCCGTTAAAGGGATTTTATCATCACGTATTTTGAGCCAGCTGTCCCATCCCAGATGTTTGGAAGAGGACAGCCAGCCCTGTAGATTCAAGGTCGACGGCGACGGGCTGCCGTCTGCTTCTTTTTGTGACTGAAAATCCACCTTGTGACTGAAATTTCCCTCAAGGACGACGTTCCCATCGATCCAATTCGTGGGAACCCTCGGTAGAGTGATATCATTAGAAGAGTATTGGTGGTTGGCTTAATTCGAATGAAAAAGTGAAGGGGAAGTGTTATGTTCTGTACTATTTTGAGATTAGGCCACATTCGGTATGACAGGACATTCGAAATGATATTGGACTCATCCCTAGGCCATGGAATTTGATAAGAAAATAGTTATAGATCAGGGAAGATACTCTATAGATTAAAAAAATAACTGTTACGAGAAGATCGTATTTTTTAAAGGGCTTTGATGAAACGAGAATTCCTCAGTCTCCTTTAATTTCATAGCATTTGATGTAGACTAAGACATTTAAAAAGGCACCCTAGTACATCAAATAGGGCATAATCATGACCCCTCACTACGTCGGCTGGGTACACTTGGGTGAAACGAGTGAGCAACTGATTTTTCGTACCGATGGATTTAATTATTAACTTTTTTATACGTATTTCGCTATCCTAACATAACCAAAGGCTGAACACCCTAAGGATCGTGGTGCATAGGTCTGATCATCATCATCATTTTCTCCTTACATTTTGTTCGTATTTATTTCGCTACTTCCTACCGTTGAATATTTCACGACTAGTTTCCTAAAATCCCCGTGCTATTCGCCGTTGTGTCGAAGTGCAGGGTGTATATATATGTAGAGAACGAGGGCTTATATTCCCGTTTCAAAATATCCCCCGCCGGCAAAAGGTTGCGGAGATTTGGAGTACAATACGCGAAATCACTATTATTCGTCGGTAATTTTTATTTTCAGTCTTTAGTCAATCAATTTAAGTCTTTCTTTAATTCTAAAAATTATATCTTATGTCGCATCACAAAGTATGTATTATTATATTTTCAATGGGAGCACTTATAATTGGAATCCAATCGGCATTATATATGGAATCAGGTGATCGCCCTTAAAAACTGTGGGTTGTTATTCAACGCGTTAGAACTATAATTTTTTTATCATGAACTTTAATCAGGTCCTTTACCAAGTTCCTGTCCACCATTACATGTTCTGAGCCTTTAAAATCCAGCAACATCCATGGAAGAGGAATGGCTAAAAAGATAGTTGATTCCTCCTAGTTACCTGATGTTACCCCTGACACTCATTTTATATTTTTTTTAAATATTTCACGGTACTTTCTTAGACTTCTGTTCCTTGTTATCAAAGTTGTAGTGGCATGTACACTTGCACCACTACAATACTCGTGGGCTTATTAACTATTTGCTTTCGTTGGACTTCAGGTAGGTCTTTACTTATATTCCGGAACCATTTCAAGTGCATCTAATCCTCACCTTTGTAATTATTTTCTATGATTACTTATTCATTAAACACATTCACCTATTTCACTGCTAACCTAAAGGTCTACCGACGATCCAACTATCAGCAACCCTTTGTAAAAGTCTGATAGCCTTTAGAATGGCGAGAAGAGAGATATACCTATTAAATTTTGAAAAATAATCTATTCATGGGATTTGTACGGTAGCAGTGTAGGTTTGTTTCTCACGCACCTAAGTATATATTGGTCCTTGCATCTGTTGTCAATATTCCTCCATACACTCTTAAACAGTCATTTATAGGGTTTTAATGTTTGTACATATGCAAACAGCCTGCGGGAAAATAAACTAAGTATGGTGTAGCTTTATGCTAGCATTATGCTAGTCATATGGAATTGCTATTCGTTACGGTTGTACATCCAGATCTAAATTGTGTCCTGCGAGCCGCCTCGGAGACGTTTGACAGAAAGGGAGGGGAGGAGGGTCGTCAGGGAATCAGAATCATATTATGAAGGTACCTTATTGTGGGTCAGGTAGTGTCAGATTTTAAAAATTTAGATTGGTCTGATCTGCCGGAGTAGTGTGAAGTCTTATTATTCCCTCGGTGTCCCAAGATAACTTAAATGTCGCGTACGTTTCTAAAAACCTTAATCTAGCCTGCTGTCTTCATGTTTTTAGGGATTCCCATCCTAATGTCTCCATAAAAAAAACCCATCACTCTCAATTTCTTTTTCCAAAATCTAGTGGATGATCTCTGATTTTTACCTTATTCCTCAGCACTTTCTCCGATGGTTAGCCAATGCTTCCCGCATGTTTTAATGTGGCGATTCGCTCGGACTCTCTAATCCCTCACCCAAACGTACCAGTTCCCCTCCGAGTTTCCCCCGCATGGGCATGATAAAGATCCCGAGTCTGGTTTGCTGGTCATTTAACATTCAGGCTCGTGATTCAAGGTGGTCAGTGACCACTGGTCACTGTAGTCGACTCCCATGGGATTCGTGTGGAGGGTTCCGTTGCGTATGGCACTCAATTTGTTGCAGTCGTGATTTTGGATTGGGGTGGAGTAATGGAGTACTTACTCATTTGGAGCCCTCGGACCCGTCGGGCTGGTTCCATCTCCCCCGCCTTTCGCGGCCATGCATGCGGCGATCTGAGCGGTCTTCCAGCACAGGTGAATCGATGGGACTTCTGGGTAAAACCTTGAGTGAGAAGGTTCCGGAGAATCCGCGTTCTATTTGTACCCTGTTGTGCAATCAGAAGGGGAACAATGGGGCTCGGAAGTAGGAAGATACCTAATGAAGACAGTGCACGTAGGCCCTTCCGCTTTTGGGTATCGTCATGGTTGATGGTCACATGATCGATCCTTCCCTCCTCCCCACGAGGATGGTGTGGCTAGTAGTCAGGAATAGCCGACCAAAACGCCACGTCACTCAAATCTTTGGCGATGATGGGTGTTACCCTTCACGGTACCTTCAGGTACGCATTCTCAGATCGATGAGATCTGTACGAACCGTTTCATAATTATTCCAATGTTAATCCCATCTCCAGAAGCGTTTTAGGAGTATCGTCCCAGTGTCACGAGGCATATTCGATCGATGACTAGGAGACTCCCAAGACTGAGCTGTGAGACGATTATAAAATGGGGCTAATGGAAGGATACTCCTGATCCGCATTTAGTGATGGAATACTCTCTTATATTGGAATAAAAAGTAATCGAAATGGAGTATTCCCTCACAATGACATAGGAGTTCTTCCGTTAACATCTTTTTACCGACAGTGGCTCGCTCTCCTCAATCGATTTAGACATTAATTTGGCAATCAATGGGATTTTCGTTGAAGGTGTACTGCCTAGCAAGTGTTATTTTTGGAAACATCCTGCAAAACTATCATTCATTTTTTTGGACTATTTAAATAATTCGACGCAGTCTGGACACCTACACTTGCCCTTTTCTGTTCTTCATATTTCCTCGCCCTCTTTTCGCTATCCAAAATTCTTCCACCTTTCTCTTCCCCTTCGTACTCTCCCCACTCTCTCTTCTACTTCGTCCTTCAAGAATCTTCCACTACTTTCAATATCTTTCAGTTTCATTCAGTTTTTATGCCCTTTTCCAATTTCCTCCACCAATTTCTTTCCTTCCTCATTTATAGTTGACGAATTATTTATCTTCCCATCTATCCAGGTGGTCACTTTAGACATTCACTGGGTTATGCATAAACTGAAATTTGCGACCTTGGTTATGAACAAAATATTACACGAATTTTAAATTGTCGCGACTGTTGTTTCGTTTACCTTTCTGTTGATCTCAAATAAACTTACCTACGATAATTTACATTTACGAGAATATACTGTGTTGCCATACGATTTTAATTCTCCTATCTGCATATATATCTACACAATACCCTCGGAGCCACCGCTTGGGGTGTGTGGGGTACGTTTTATACTACGAAGAGGGACACATGCTAGAAAACCAGTACTGCATACTATTACTTCACATATTTGGCAGCATGGAAATGAAACGTTAAGAATAAGATCCAAACAAATACACCTACGTACTCAATGGTTGTAGGCTTAACTATGTGGAAATTCATGTTCACATGAAATAA
>LYUA01001514.1:103779-114502 GCA_002093875.1 Calopteryx splendens
TTGCCTGATGATGATGTAGTACATCGAAACCCGGGTCGCAATAAACCCAATCAACTTTGGAAAAGTTCAATTTGTCTTTCATTTCATTTAATTATGAAGGTTGAACATTGATTATGAAGGTTAAAATGTACGGTTACGATTTACGATTAAAATACCTGTTTAGATTCTTATTACGCTCATGACTTGCTGAGTGCTTTAAAACGCACTATAGCGCGATGGAAGCACGATTGTGTCTGAATTACGAATTTTCAATTTAATTCAAGTTCCATAGGTAAAATGACAACCATGTAAATGCTATTTGTACTTGAGATACGCGATAGATTTGGCACAAGCTTTGAGTAGGGTGCTCAACTAGCCTTGAAATTATCTCATCAGGAAATGTGAGACCATTTATTTTCCCTGCATCGACTGAAGTGTCCCAGGAGTGTCTCACAGAAAATCGCCCTTCTAGTTTTTAACCGAGGGTTTCTAGCGGCCTTTCGCTGTGGGATTTTAATCTGGACCCACCGGTCTGTAGCCTTCCGTTCTCTGATTCCGATAGCGAAGAGCCAACAATCATCGCAAATTAAACGCAGGATAAAAATAAATATTTTTATGCGTAAATATTTTTTGCACTTTCTCCGCGGCCAATATAATTTCCCCCCTTTAGAAGGAGCTGATACGTCGCAGATTCTCGCGCGTTGATAATAAAACGGCTAGCCAAGGTTTCTTAAATCGTGCAGCCATAACTATTTCATCGGCCACACCCCCCACTAATCTAACTACTGACTACGAGAAAACACTTATCACCGTGATTACTGGAAATTGCCCACCATCATCTGATCCTTCTGCGCGATGGTCAATTCGAACTTGAATTGAAGCCAAACAGTCGAGAAATATTATCGCGGGGAATCGCAATGTCGTCCTGTTATGTACTTTCCTATCCTCTGAGAGCCTGAATCTTTCAATGTTATCGCTTTCTTTCGTTCCTTCGGTGTCTTTTTCTCACCATCGTTTCATTCCGTGTTTTTCATTTTTTTAATCATTTGGCGTCTCCCGGCGTCGTGGGCGTGATGCGTCTCTTATCACGCTCCCCCTGTCCACGCTACCTCGCCGAAGGGGTGACGGAGGGATGGGAGGGAAGAGGAGAGTGAGGTTGGAGAAGGCTTAGCTCCGTCGCCGACCGGAAGCGGAGTTATTGGGTCGGATTCCACGGCTCGTCTCTCTCGTCGTTTTGTGCCCGAGGGTGACCCTTCAACGTGGCTCTCGAGCGGGGAAGTTCGAACGGGAGGAAGTAGGAAAACCCCCAACCGGGGGGGGGTGGATTCTCGTAAATTTTAAGGTCACTTGATTCACCTGAAACCGGAGGGAAGCTACTTTAAAATTCGCAGTTCCTTCGAAACGTTTTCTACGCGAGAGAGATCCCCCGACGATTTCCATACCAACGTTGTCGAGTGGAACGCCGGCGGTAATTCCGCGATTTGGCGTCCAGTTTTTTGATTCACCGTGAATGATGTGGCGTTCGTGTTTTCCTTGTTCCTCCCGAACTCATCTCGATCGGAAAAAAATTCAGGGTGATGCTTGTTTGGTTCGCGAAAATCTGCCATCAAGGGGCGCCACGCGTTACACAACAATTTCCTCTCACGTAGTCCAACCAGCGCGTTGTTTTCTTTCATCTCATGATGGTGGTAATTTAAATATAACTGAAATTATGGGTATAATATTTGGGCACATATAAGTTAATTGATCAATCAGCGCTATATCAAGCGTATTACAAAATAATCAATCGTGAAATATTACTTGCGACATCGGGGAAATAATCCATGCCTCAAACTTCATTTTGGTTCGGAAAATTATGAAAATAATCTGAGAGATATACTGTTCAAAAAATTAGTTTCAATATTCGTTTTTGTCTGGCACAATTAGCAACATGAGCTTGGGAACGTTGACACGAGACGCCGCTGCATTTGGCTATCGTCCGCTCGAGTTTTCCATTCCCGCGCTTAAAAAAAAGTATTACTGTTTCTCAATTCGTCGTTTCAGGCTGATTCCAGTGATTCGTGGGATCTCAAAAAACAGAAGTTACGACGTAATTTTCTTCTTCAGCTAACCAATCTTTAACCCGGAGGGCCAGAAGACTTGCGGTTAATTGATGGTTTGGTTGACGAGAATGGAAGCCGTCTCGTACTAATCCCAACGGTTGCATGCATGCAGCGCAGCCACTTTCCCCGTGCGGTTTACCAGGAACGTCTGGTACCCGGAAAAAGCTCGCCGTCTTGTTTTAGCTGCAGGTGTCTGTAAAGCCAGCGTCTGTTTTTTGAACCTGGGGTTTTCCGGTCTGCATCACACACCATTAGGACACCGCGACGCTGGACGTGAATGATGTTCCATACGAAATATTTCTTCTGCAGTAATGTAATAACTGTCACTCTCGTATTCTCGGAATTCGCCGTATATTGCACTCGTTTGCAGAAGTGGACCTCGCTAATGTGAGGAATGACTAGCAATTAGCTTTCCAACTTTACATAAATTTGTGACGCACGAATGTGTGAATATGTATTGTGAATTCGCGTGCTAACAATTTGATGAGAAACTCACTAATAAATAACTTTTCCCTCTCATTTCTGTTTCTTGTGGAATGATAAATAGCACACATCATTGGTTACGTACTTTTTTACAAGGGAACGTGATTTGATTTTTCGTTTAAAGTGTCCCAGAAAGTTTTATTAGAGGTTATCATTTTTAGTTATCTACGTTGAAATTTAATGTGGCAGGCATGGCTTTGTTAATACGGGACATAATCACGCTGTATATACTTTTTACGTTTTCACATAAAAGGCGAAAACTTATGAATGTACGTATTAACTGTGAACTACAGTGATTCCATGTTGGTGATATTCGAATCAAGATAGTTTTTTAAAAAATTCCTTTATTATGCTGCATTTCGATTTTCACTAAACGTCTTTCTTTTCTGGCAGCACGAGCAGCGCGGGCACAGATTTCGGTGAAAATCTGAGAGGTCAAAGGGTCAACGGGGGTCCGAACTTGGCCCGAAGTGGCGTGGAATGACCCTCTTTGCATTCTAATTTTAAACGCTCGGTCATCAATTTTCCCCGATGTCCACTCGTCCCCAGCCGTACGCTCCTGGAGCGAATCTTAGGGCTAGGCTTTGAGGGCACGGGACATCATCGTCCAAATGTAGTTCTATTCGTGAAGAAAAGTTGCCACTTGCCGTCAGAATGGAAATCGTTTGCCTTTGATGTCACCTGACCCATTTTTTTTTCTGACGAGGAGATCGGTCGGAGCTGTATCACGTTCAGCGGTCCGATGGGGAAGTTTCGCGGTGGCGACGGCAGCAGTCGATTTGCGAAGTTGGCAGTGACAAGTGGTTCGGGGATGACCTCGCCTCCGGTATTCCGCCCGAACGGACGAGTCACTTTCGCTTTCACCTTGCGGGGGGGGGGGCCTCTGGTCAAGAGCATACCGGGCTATTTCCCCGGGGTCATCTCCAGGGTTTCCGCATGCCTTGGGAGTATGATCAAGTCGTCAAAGTCATGGAATTGTTCTAAAACCGAGATTTTCAAGGAGTTGGATTGGAAGGTACTTCGCGTGGAATAGCTCCATGACAAAAAACGTCACAAACTACGTTTTTCTTCATAATTATATTTCAATACGATCCGGATTTCGTCGTGGCGCAACATAATCAGGTTCAAGAGTACGGAAATCAAAAGTATATATATAATTTTAGAGGGCGTGGCAGTCCAGTGGTTAGAGCGCTTAACCGACTTAACTGGAGGGCCGGGGTTCAATTCCGGGTGACACACCTTGGCACCCCCAGCTTCACCCAAGCTGTGTACCATTTTTCGGGAAATTATCCTTGAATATCCTATTTTCATTATCCTTGAATATCACAGACGGCACAAGGAAAGGAACTGGCCACCCTGATGTGTGAATTACTCATGTCGTTGAGCTTAGTACTGGGTGAGCTCTACTCTCACATGCCAAGCCGACTTCGGGGTGGGCACTGTGGTTTTGGTATATATTTAGGCATTTCGCGGTTGAATTCATTTCAATATAGCGAGCTGAATACATGGCAGTTGAAACAAATTAAATTGCAGACTACAGTGTGAAACCAGGTTCAGTGCAGGGGGGAGAGTGTCTTTGATAACTAGGAGATACACTTAAATAAAGAATGATAATTTTTTTGACAACATACCTTTCCTCAAAATTGCTATGGTCTTTATCAAATAAATCCCGATTGGATACAATGCCACATTTTTTTCCGGTCTTCGGAGACATGCTGGAAGCCTTTTTTTTATAGGTCCTTCCAAATCGCCTCAGCAGACTGCATCACTACTTTTGATTTTGTGAAACGCTTTCCAACGAGAGTGGTTCTTCTCATTGGGGAACAGGAAAAAGTCATACATGGTCTACTGGTCTGGTCTCCTGGGAAGACGAGGAACACACTTCACGTTGATTTTTTCGAGAAATACAGCCTGCAAGCGAATTTCCTGTTGTTCGGGTACGAAAAATCTCGAAGCCCAATTTTTACTTTCGTAAGAGCAGTGACTGGAGCTCCTGGTCCACCTTTCTTTGGAATTGATTGTCTCCCCCGCTTTAACATTTTAATCCATCTTCTAGCTGTCCTATGGGGAAGAGCAGACTCTCTATAAGCATCCTGTAGCATTACATAGGCCTCAGCTGACGATTTGTTCAGGCGAAAGCCAAATTTCTATGCAGTGCAATGCCTCCATCCTCCAAGCGAACTCAACATGTTTAAACTTGTAACAGTTGCTGCTGACGAAATACTGGAGTCAAAATCAATGAAACTTGTATCACATATGCATCAGGCATTGAGCTAGCGATATAAAATAATATTAAATATTTGCATATTTTTTGTGTATATCCCGGGTCGTGCCCAATGAAGTAAATGTGGAAGACAAAGTTACGTGTGTATGAATTAATTCCATCAAGGGACGCCATGTGCCATTTATATGTCCAAACACTTTAATTCCCCTTCCAGTTCTCCACACTTTCTTTTCTCATTTCACGCCGTCCTAAATGCTTATTTCTCACCATCCGCTCTTTTATAGCATTCTTCCTTGTATCTCCTCCCTCAATTCCCCAGGCTACCCGCCCATGTCTTCTCCATTCACTTCCTCTGTTGTCTTTCAATTTCTAGCGACAACTTCCTCGCCATATCTAACACTGCTTTTCTTCCTCACCATCCGTCTCCATGACCACATCTCTGAAGCCTTCAGTGTGCACTTATCCTCTTTCGCCGGCTACATCATCTTTGTAGTAGTTTTTGCCAGTGTAGCTCTCGCGAATATTCTTCTAAATCCCTTAATCGTATGGCCATATTCATTTAAAGTATTAGATGCTTGAGTTCATCTAAAATATTTCGTTTTTGATGTGCATAAATGAAATAATTATACAACGCGATGTGCGTAAAATAGATAACAATAAAAGCGAAAACATACAAAATAGAAAAATATAAATTATATGAGTCTGAAAACTCGCGGAACAGAGTAATTCCATTATATAAATGTTAGAATTATTCTTCCTACCGCAACTAACGATCTCAGCCTTGAGTTTGTGGAAGTATCCCATCAAGTAAGAAATGATTCACTTGGCAAATTCCACTTCAAGATTTTTAATTCAATCACTCGACCTATGTTCAGCACTTGTTGCGCAGCATTAGTTCCAGCACATCTTTAGGTTGACATCTTGACCTGACGATGATAGCAAGTGTTGAAACCTAGTTCGTTTGATCAAATAAAAAACTTCGAGTGAGATATAATGGATGAATAATTTCTTCCTTAACCTTCCTACGTACATACAGAAGGTCAAAACGTCACCTTCGTTGGAATTACTCCGGAAAGGATTGGAAATTCAGCGGGTAAGAGCCAGGTGAATTCGTACATCCCGTACTGGAGCAATACAGGTTTCCTGCGGACCCTCTGCTGTGAAGTTTGGCCGTTGGAATCGGCCGGTGTGTCACACACATTCACGCCCGTCACCGAGCGATTAACCGGATTCCATCCCTCGCTTTTCCACGGCTCTTGACGGGAGAGTTGGACCGAGGTGTGGCGACACTTCCATTCAGCCTCCATGCCCCACCAGTCCCCCCGATGTCTCCCCTTTAGCGAACACACATATTTCAGTTCCTTCCCATCGGAAAGACGACTCGGGCCTCGATAAATATTCGACTATTAAAAGCGATCATCCGCGGGTCGTGACATTGTTGCCTAAGAGGCATTAGTCTTTTGAGGAGGTTCAAGGCGAGGCCCTTGCTACAGATGATAATATTTTTTTTTGTAGTTTCACGAGAAATTTCATTTCGAGATGTTCTGCAGTCATTCGTGTCGTCGGAAAATAACTTTTTTCTCGGATGTTTTGTAGTTGATGACCCAACGAGTTTGAATAAATGAGGCGTCTGAATTATAGTTGAACATACTTGGTTTAAATTCCTCTTCTGGCATTACATTCCAATACTTCTCGTATTTTTTCGTGAATCTTTATCACGTTGGAACAATTCTGCCGGATATGCACCCTGGAAAATGTGAAAACGGGCGGGAACACAAGTGTGTGAATGCCAGTGAGATTTTTCTTGGTTCCGAAATAATTACTACGAGTTTAATTTGATCCCGTTCAGATAGGCCTGTCATAAAGGGCATTCTTTATTTTGAGTATTATCGATCGTATGTCAACGATGGCAATTGACAACTCTTACAGCGTGGCGTAGGTAGATCGCTGTGGACCACGATGGTCGATGCAGTGTAGTGCAAAGTGCAGTGTAGAATATTTTACTTCGAGGAGGGAGAGAGTAAAATTGAATGATCAGAAGCCATTCCTGCTGTTATTTTAGTTCTCATGTACTTTGCCTTTCACTAACTTACACGGACTAAATCCCTTAGAGCGTCTGTGCGTTTGCGTTTTGCCAAAAATGATAATAAATATATATATTAACACCTTGTACTATAATATCGACAGTTCCGGAGGAGGTAGAGGAGGTGTTTATTCATGGCTTAAACGGGTGAAAATTGAGAGATCTGGTTTTCGCAGGATTTTTCGCGGTACATATTTAAAAAAACAAGAGAGAGAAATCAGCCTCGCATCCAAGTGCCGCGGGATCGATGATAAAAATACCTTCAGCTTCTTTCCCTCCCCGGTGTCCGACGTGCAAATTCCACAGTATATATTCCGTTTGATCGCACGAGGAAATAGGAGAAAGCCGTATCTGCTACCCAGCCGGTAAGAACATATCAGAATATAGAAATATTTCAATGAAATACCAAGATAAAAAGTTGAAATAATTTCCTTAACCGAGGCGGAAAACTAAAATCTAACCTTCAACCCTCGACAAAAAATGATAGTAGTGAACCTTTATTTCTGAATCAAATCCAGATTTTGTACTAGAGTTAACAGTAACTGTTCTTAGACCCAATACCAATGTCAGATTTTGTCCTCTGGATTGCTAACGTAATTTTAGGAATCCTTGGTAATTGTAAGGGAATTAAATAATGGGAAGAAATCGGTTGCCTTTTAAAAGTGGGAATAGCTCGACAAGTGCATAGCTATTCAGATATAGAATTTTACACGCCTGATCCGACGGAATCTAGTGGTCGCTCGGAGCTAAAGTCGATAAATGAGACGCATGCACCTCAAGGCTTCGCAGTATTTTATGCTTTAATGGTATTATTGGCAACTGCAGCACATTTATCGCGGAATGCGGGCACCAGCCCATTTCTTTTCTCGACTTATCCTATGAACTTCCGTGTGCGCGTGTGGCAGGGTGCATTTAAAAATGTTGTCGTGGGTAATTTTAAATTATTTTTTGAAGTGATCGCACCAGGAGTTCTGTATCTTAATTTGAGCCATTTTAAACTTCGTTTGATTGGGATCACAAAGTACGCTAGGTAAAAACAAGTTAGTTATAGAAGTTTCTACTTTTCTGGGGTTTTATTTCCGTTTACATTATCAGAAAGTGGTCTAACCCGCTGGCAGTGTGGGCGAGGGGGGAATAACTATTTTCTCACGGACAGAAGCACTTTCGAGTGCCCTTTTCAAAATGTGTCAGTCTACACTGCCCTTTTCTTGTCTGAAGGTGCTGCCGTCATCCTCCTTTGCTAACCCCCTTGCTTTCTTCTCATCGCAGCGTTCGACAAATCTTGCCACGATCTCCTGTGATCTGTATGCGATTCCCTAATTTACGATTTTCTGCTCTGGGTCTTAAATGCTTGACGCACGTTCTACATCTGGCCTGACGAGTGCGAAGTACGCCTCCGTTAAGTATTTCCCTCTCATCATGTTTACTCAACTCATCTGTTTAAAAATGAAAATCAATGGAAACCGTTTTCTCGGGTTTTATTGTTCACTATCTGTGGAAGTGTGTTGAGATATTTGCTGTTCATTCCTCCGATTTTTTTTACACCTGGATGAGTATAAGTGTATCCGATTGACAGACGTAGAAAGGGACGAGAAAGCTTGAAGAAGAGGCGCGGAAGAAGAAGCCGTGTGGAGACCACGCGGAAGAGAACCTGGTGGGACGAACTCACCTTAAGTGGGCACAGTGGGTGTTTCAGGAGGACAATGGAATGGAAAGAAGGAGTGCTTCCGTGAGGAAGATCAATTCCATGAATGCGTAGGTCAAATGAAGACATCAGCCAAACAAAGGGCTGTAAAAGTAGGAAGAGCTGTGAAGTCGTCAGTAACGTAACTTGAGAGCTACTACGACAAATGTAAAATTTGCTATGCTAATAAGTCGTTTCAGGCTCGAATTTGTGGAATTCTTTCTTGTCCAAACTGCAATTCCACTTTAAAAAAATTAAATACACGACCCTGCGAGACCCGGTCGTGTTGATATAACTTTTTTAAATTTGGAATTGCAGCGTGTCCTTACTTAATTTTTCATTTTCTACACTAATTAGTTTTTCAGGGGCCTCTCCTGAGTCTTGGGAGGGGGGCCCCAATTACTCTTTTAAGGGGGGTGGGACGACGACAGCCTAGTTTACTCCTCTGCAACGCGTAAGGGATTAACACTAACTATTAGCATTAGTTAGAGGAAAGATTTGGGCCGATATGGGTTTGCATAATCTATTCTTCATATATTCTTCGTAATCAAGAAGTCCCATTAGAACCTAAATTTTGCGCTTATCAAAGCAAAAAAATGCACTCTTCCGACGATTCCTAACAGAAATAATATCTCAAAAAGTCGAGGTCTTGTGATGTAAGTAAACTGGGTCCATGGGTTTTTAATCTTGATATGCTCTCCACACGATAATAAGGGGCGATACCGGAATAGTCCTTTTTTTTACTTGCTTTGAAGGTGATGGAAACTTTGTCCTTGATTTGCTATTTCGGTTACGATGGCTACCGAAACTCTTTATTCCTTGAGGTTGCTTAACCGATTTCGTCACCTAGCACAGATAATTTTCAATTAACAAGTGAGAACGCCAAGAAAAGTCTGTTGGACTGGACTTAATTTGGTTGGAAACTTCAGGGAGCGGTGGATCGAGTTTAATCGATCACGACATGTAACGACTGTCCACTTAAGAGTGCGTATAAACCGATCGCGTGCCATCAGTTCAGTAGAGTCGGAAATATTAAACACCTATCTGGAGATGAAGGTGTCTTGAACTCCTGTCGTCCAGAGGCTAATTGCCATCTCACGGACACGGCCTCGAGCAAACGACGACTGTTGCAATGGTCAGTCACTTGGCAATTTCATGTGCCTGCTTAAAGCAAGTGTTTCTTCGTGCTTCTTTCTTGCTTTGCTTGCGCTCCGTTGCCCACGTCATGCGCAGCCCGTCCAACAGATGGCAGGAGCGCTAATTTAAGCTCTTTATAAATCCGTCGTGAAAGATGCCATCGCACGTATCGCTCCGAAACAAGCCGCCGTTTTTGTTTTGTTTGGGCGGATTAAATCAATTCCCAGCAGCTGCAGCTTCTCAGGCTATAACGCTCGCTGCACGAGACCTTGGGAGTGATAAATAAGCGCGAATGCGGTTGCGGATTAATCCCAGTCACGTAGGTATGTACCTCTTTGCCACGGGTAAATAGCTGCGGAAAGAGAGAGAGAGAGATGAAACGAAGACCATATTTTTATCTCCCGCTTATAATTTTGATTAACGATTTCGCATTCCTGGAAAAAAGATCATTATTATCATTATCGTGCGATGCCGTCGCAATTTCTCCACGAACCGAAGAGAAGTTGTCTGCCAACACTAGCAATTATCCTCGAGGCTTCCGCGTGCGTCTGTTGAGCGACTCTCTTTCATGAGTACGTCCTTCTCTGCTCCTTGCGACCCGAGGCAAGTCGACTCACAGGGAGCGGCAGTCATCCCGCGTTGCCTTAGCTACCGCAGCAGTTTCGATCGAAACGTGAAGGGAGTGTTTAATCATCGATTGATTCCCGTGAATTATCCGCGTCCGGTCGATATCGCGGTCGGTGCAAAATGAGGTTGAAGCGATGGACCCCGAGAAAAACGAGCATATCGTCAATCTCTCATAGCGTATATCCAAGCGGTCCTTGGTATATACGGAGCCTTCGACTAGTCCTTGGTTCTCTAATAGTCTGCCTTTCATAGGCTGTAGTTACGTGAGGGAATACTGTTGCGCAAAAACTTCAGAAGTCGACAGTTGGCATGTTTTGAACACCATATCTACAAAGAGCAAAGTTTCAGGCGTGATGTGGTGGAATTTGAACATAATGAAATGAAAGATAAATTGCACTTTTCCA
>LYUA01001515.1:118664-128781 GCA_002093875.1 Calopteryx splendens
AATAAATTTTTTATGTGGAATTGCAGTATTTTAATTTCTCTTCCTGAGATTAGTACAATTTGTTGATAATGTTTCTTCAACCATCTAAAAACAACCATATATCGACCTGCACCTATCATTTTCAATTTTAAATCGGTGAGTGTGGTATGGTATTTTGTCACACGAGAATTCTCTCAGTTAATCTTTTTTGAGATATTAGTGACTGATAGTTTTTATCTATGCAAAGCTGTGGACGAAATTTTCTGACACACAAGGGAGTCGAGTAAAATTACTTGGGAAGTAGAAGTCGGATTTCAACGCATGTTTTATGAACAATGTACATGCATATTCAAACGACTAAGAATAGAAGGCATGAGATGCATTCGCTGCTCAATGCAAATTGGTCGCACTCACTATTGATTTAAGGAACGCTCGTCTATGTCCACCAGGTGGGGGAACTGTAGAACTTGGTCCAGGTTTATCTCTATATAATCTGCTTAGTCTGTCGGCGGGTTTCCCATAATTTTTTTGCAATAGAGAAAAAGGTAATATTATAATTAATGTAATTATTAATAGGTGAAAATACCCCGGAGGATTGCTACTTCATACCGTTACTAGAATTAGTTTATTCAGTTATTATGATTTTAATGATCATTAGATTCTTCGTTTGTGAGATCAAATTAAAACATGTAATTCGACTCACGACAATCCCGAGGGGTCTACCGTTCCCTAGGGGTAGTCGACCAATGGAGGATGCCCCGACCTCTGGGCTTATACACATTTCCTTGGGGCAATGAATTGCTCTTTGTTTAGCTTCTGCCATGCATAATCTACTTTCTAAATATCTCTTTGACAAGTGCATATTAGATAAAATCGCTAGGGAAAACGAAAGGAGAATTAAGCGTGAAGGTTATTCGGTAATCTCTAAATTAATGTTGGCATACAAGTTAATATCTTCTGCTCTAAGTTATTTATCACTAGTTAAAATAATCCATTGTCATACGCGTTGGTGAAGAATGAAAGTTTTTACCTATTAGGGAATAGAATTAGAAATTCCTTTGCCCAAAGAATCTGGTTTTGGACTTCGAAAGGAGACGTTTTCTCGTACGCTGACTATATAACAGCATACCCTTTATGTTCATTTCCCCTATTTTGTCATTTGGAAGCTTATTGTATCCTTATTGTAAGATTTTTCGGTGGCGTTAAACATTTAATATTTAAAAATTATTAGTTATGCTTGTGCGATAAAGATAGTTTAGCGTGATACGAAAGGGCCACTCTTTTTACTACTCGCACTTTTGCAACTCACTTAGTACATATTATCTCCAAAATTGTTTTTATCATAAAAGTCAGCGAAATTCGGATACTTTTATATTGCCAGGATTCATAGGAAAATCTCAAATATGCATTAAATGGCTTCCATTTTTCACTATCGCAAAAGAATTTCTTACCGAACTGAGTGGAAAGTAGTCTCCCATTTTCTAAATTTGAAATATATAAAAATTTTTATTTGAGAATTTTATCTTTTTAAATTCTGTGGCCCCACAGAGTGGGAAAGAAACAAAATAAATATAATTCAATTTAAATGCCTCTGAAATGTCTTTTTATATCAAACGTTCGGTTAGACCTTTTCGTCTTTTATTATGATTGCGGATCTGATGTTCTAGAAGGATAAGAGCAGTCTGATTCGCTGATCTTGGGATTTGGTAGCTATTCAGTCTGGTCTTCTTCTGTGAATGCGAGAGAAATATTGAGCCACAAATTTCTCCATTCGAAGCCCGACGTGAAAGCCACCTCATCACAGTCTAAGATCATGCTGGTCATGTTCCTTTTTCTCTGGCATTTCTGTTCTAGCTCCTCCTGCCTTGTGATGAAATCTTCATTGTTTCCTACCGAGTGTCCCAAGATTATCAGGAAAGCAGTACTGCGTTTAGATAATTAAACTTAAAGCTCATTGAACTCCTCATTTTTTAAAAACTTTTGTGGAATATTCTGCTCGTATTCTTTGCATCTGAGATCTTGATACTCATCCAAGACCTACTTTAAAAACTTCTTCCTAAGCTATTCTACGTAAATACCCTTATTGCGTTGCGTGATTCATGGAATGCTTTCGTATAAAACTACATTTTTGCTGCGAAACATCCATTTACGTTGTTTACAGTGTCGAACGACTTCTCAAGTTACACTAAGCAAATAAATATATATTCTGATTATTCTATAATACTTTCTTTTGATATTCTAGATACGGTCGTAACTACTGCTTGAATTCACTTCATATTGATAAATTATTAAATCTGTAAACTAGAGCAGGCTATTGTTGGTCATATAGTGGTGATTTTAAAATATGCTATACAGAATCGAATCTCCTCCTATGTACAATGGAAAAAATTGTAGATTACTACTACTTCAAAATGGAAGCAATTTATTATCTTTTTTTCTCGATAATTTCTCAGCTCAATGTAGGAAGTAGTGTAGTAGTAGGAAGCTTACGTTATATAAGCTTAGATCAAGAGTATTTGGCTCTCAACAAGGATGGAATAAATAAATTCATTGACCGTTCCTGAAAGGAGAAAGTAAATTTGATATCAATCTAAGCATAAATATTTCTACTTTGATTATGTTTTGACTACGTTGATCTAAATTTGTTATAAATTTGGCTTAAATTGACGCCTCATGCCGTTCATTCCATCAACAGAGAGTCAGTTTACAATTATTATAAGCAATCAGGTTTTAATCAAGCCGATTTCCCAGGCAAGATTAAAAACAAATAAATTTTAACAAGGTATGAGGTTTTCATTGTTATTTTAACAAGATTTCCGCTCATTAATGCATGTTAATTTGATGCGACTTTTCGTTTGCTATATACCATCTACTGTGGAAGGAGTAAAGCGGTGAATTATATTGAAGCCGAAAAAAATAAAATGTGGAAAAAGGCGCATTGATCAACAAGAAAATGTTCAAGTTAAGAGACATAATCTTGATGCTCTCGAAAAAATTTTATCTTGAGGTTACCAATGTACTTGGAGAGATTAGATTACAGTCAAATTTTAAAAATGAATTAAATTAAAGGGAAACCTTTATAATCCACCGGAAAGAATATCTTCTCAATTTAATTGATGTTGTTTGTTAAGAATGATGTTATTTAATACGATAAATTTTTATCTGGTATTTCAGTGAGGATTTCAATTATTTTCTCGTTATACTCACTAATTATACACATTTGGGTAATAATACATTGTTTTTGATTTTTAGTGATATGATATTTTATGCATTTGGTATTTATTGACCTAGGTCCATGCCAATATCGATGAATCTTTTCCTTT
Source organism: Calopteryx splendens (assembly GCA_002093875.1). Taxonomy (NCBI): domain Eukaryota; kingdom Metazoa; phylum Arthropoda; class Insecta; order Odonata; family Calopterygidae; genus Calopteryx; species Calopteryx splendens. Next base: position 121,967 of record LYUA01001515.1, read on the forward strand.
GGTGGTAGAGAGATGAATAGCCATTAGCCAATTGAAGAAATTAATTCTCCTATATCGATATTTCGGCCAACGAAGGGGACCATCATCGGGGGAGTTATGCGTAAGATGCGTAAACTCGGGAAGAGCAGAGTGGTGATACATTGTCCGAAGCCAAGTGAGTGTTAGGTGTTTCAAGTGGTGAAAGGGTCGGTGGGGGGAATTGGTTTGAGGGGAAAATGTGGTGTATTTCATTGGTTGTTGTCCGGTAAGAGGGGCGGGGGGCATCACTATTCACCCCGAGGGGCACAAACGGGTCGGTTAGAGTACTAGGTCTCTTATCTAATTTGATTATTCCCTGTTCTATGGGTTTAAGTGCTTTTGATGCTGCCGGATTCGTTGTTCATTAGGGTGATACATTGTGGGGGATGGGTTGGTGCCGGAGGGGCGAGGAGGAGAAGGGTTATAAATGTCCATTGGTGTCTTTTTTTATGATTCTTGGGTTGAATTCTTTAGCTAAATGTATAAGTACGCCGTTTATAATGCCTGAATAATGGGCCATTATGTTGTCTTGGCACATATCTGCGGCACATGTGTGTGTATAAACTTTTGGTAGTTACCAGTTTGAAGTTGTCTGTCGATTTTATTAACGCTAGGATTAATCTATGCATCAGTTAAAGCATGCATGTATCTCACGCCTCTCTTTTTCATTTGTTGTCCATGTAACATAATTTGGGGATTTCCGCTTAATTATTACCCCGCCTAAAGCCTAATCTTTTGAGTCCTCACTTTGCTGAATAACCTGCAGAAAATTAGGTTTCGTCTAACGTAGCATAAGTAAAATCCGTTTGAAAACGATTGAAAACAGATGATATTACCTACCCTTTTCATACGCTGAAGGTCGCATTCGTGTTGAGTGTGCCACTTTATCGTTCGGATACGTGAATTCTTTGAATAGCCCGACACGAGAAGAATAGAAATCTTGGAATACCGGTGCGGTAGGCAAATGAAAAGACAAAAGGAGAACTGAAGTAGTATACATAAGAGGAGAAGAACAAATAGAAATATGCAGCAAAGCATGGAAAAGAAAAAATTGGATTTGTTACATCTTGAGGGGTAATTTATTTGTTAAGAATATTACAAAATGGACGACAGACGGGAGCTTGACATGAGAAGGCCCAATAGCCAATTGCGTAGTAAGGATGTTAAGAGGAGGGTTAAGATTATACAGGGGAATAGGAGAGAAAAACCCATATCCATCCAATTTTAAAAGGAAGAATAGCTTTCACAAATCTTTAGATTGCTTTAATATTTCGATATCCCTGTGAGGTAAACTCAACATAAATGGCTTTCCTCTGATTCGCTACACGTGTATCAGTCCAGCGTAAATATAGTACTCTGACGAATTCCACAATAAACTTTTCATAACTATTTGCGGATGATTTTATTAGTCCCATTAGCACGGTGATATTGAACAAATAATGGACTTTGAATTCAAAGCAGAGAATCCGGAAGGCCTGCTGGCATTCCTCAACAAGATGGGCCAAGCTTTTCAGAGAGATAAAACTAATTTGAAGACAAATGGGAAGAAAATTAAAACCTTTGGAATGCGAAAGAGAGAAGCTGAGTGCATATATTGCGCGTGGGTGGAATTAGTACTGGTGAAATGTTTAGCTTGCCCCTGAAGGGTGCAGCGGAATGGAGCGTTTTATATCGATGGACTGAGAATAGATGGAGTAAAGAAGGCGTTTAATGTGAAGAAGTAGCTAATGCGCTCAAAGTGGATGGGCTGACGAATAAGGCAGCAATGCGCAAAAGCCTTCGAGTGGAGTGAGGGTTAGTGTCATTCAGCGATGGTAAAACAGAACAAATAAGAGAAGAGAAAGAAGAGAGGAGGGAACAACATGGTGTTAGAGGGGGATACTCTTTATCAAATGGGCAAACGAAATTAGAAATTAATAAGTTTGCGAAGGATTTGAAATGGCAAAAAAATTGGAGCACGATAAGGAGAAAAATAATCAGATGGATTGGACACACCTTAAGGCATAAGGGATTTGTTAAGAACATTATGGAAAGAAGCCTGGAAGGGGAGGCTTACGAGGTTAACGACCTAGGCAAGGGATCACGAGAAAAGCCAAAGGTGAAATTCGCGGGCCAAGTTAAGAAGGATGTTAGACTGAAGGGCTACCAGTGTGAACGGGAGAATCAATAAGAAAAGGGTAGCGTTAATATTAAAACGGAAAGAGTAGAGGGTTGCAGTCTTCCAATATTCTCATTAGAATACTAATGATCATGCTGCATCATAATCGGCAGCAATCGGAACAGGCGGAGAGAAGTTGTGTTTTACTCGGAAATTGTTTAAAGGAGAGTACGACTGCTTTAAAGAATGTTTTGGCAAATGTAAAATTGACGATATAGTCATGCCTGAGTTCAGACATAAATTGGTGAACATAGTGAATAAATTGATGGTAAAATTAAAATGTGGATATTGAATGAGTGAGTTCACTTTTGACGGAATCTTTTCTCTGCTAACACAGAGTGCTGTTATGACAGATGAAGGAATTTATCATTTTAACTTCAATGTCTTTTTTTGACGAAAAAATAGTATCTTTTTCTCACTATTTTATACATTTCCTGCTAATTTCCTGTTAAAATATTTGCCTTTTATCAATGTGCATGCATAAAATTACCTCGGCTTTTCTACTTTCATTCGTGATTGATATTATGTGGAAATATGTTTGCATGCTATTCAGTTTCCAATGTAAATGTGTAAAAATATATTGCCTTTATTGAAACATAACTTTATAAGACTTATGTATAATAGCTGGTAAGTTTTAACACATTATTCTAACCTGAATAGCCGCCTGTTGACAAGGAAGCCAATAGAGAAAACGACCTCTTCTCACATTGCTGGCGGGTACTTAGTACTGGAATCTACATTCCGATAATCTATTGTAATTTAAAGTAAATTTATTTCGATTAGTGCTCACATCTACTTTTATTTTCTCAATTGATGTGGCCATAGGACAACTATATCTATTAATACATCGATCTTTAATTCGAATCAGAAACGCCCGTCTCTAGTTCTCGTTTAGTGGCTGCCAGGGAGGATGACAGCTAAGGGTGAAGGACCCACCTTCCCCCTCCAGTCCTCACTCCGTTTTTCTTCGTCGAGTTGCTGGAGTCCTTTCAATCGTCCTCCCGACCGAAATTCTAGCGGAAATTCTGCAGAGCGTGTTTCATTTTGTTCCTGAGCCAGTGAAGCCGGTGAAGGCGCTGCTGCTTCCCCGGAGTGCTAATTGAAGGGTGACATTTCCTGAGGGAGGGAATTAAAAAAAAATAATTTGGAAGAGCCTTTTTTTTTGAGGCTTCTAAACTCTTTAGAGGTGGGTACCGAGGTTTTTCGTGGCTTAAAAACTTCTAAGAAATCCGTAACAGCTTTCATCCGAAGGTGATAGACCGCCTGATTTTGAGCTAATAGATTTTTTTCCGCCATGATTCCGCGCAAAGTCATATCGCATGTTTCTTTTTTTTTAACATTTTTTAAAAATCTTTCCGTTCCAGATAGGTTTTCCGTGACATGCACAGGTTCGCGGGGAGTTGGTGACGTTGAACTTTCTCGATGTGAAGAATTCCATTTTCACCCTAAGCGTGGGTGACAGTTGCAGGGTTAACTTCGGCGGAAGTAGGTATACATATTCAGTTACGCCACTTAGCTAAATATAGATGTTTGAATGAATTCAATACTTTCTGGCGTAATGTTGTGGAAGGTCATTATGAATAATGNGAATTCAATACTTTCTGGCGTAATGTTGTGGAAGGTCATTATGAATAATGAAATTAACGCTGTTTAAATCCACTGAGTTTTATTGATACATCTAGTTTCGACGCAATTGGCGTAATCATCAGGTACTTTTTAAAAAGGTACCTGATGATGACGCCAATATGTATCAATAAAACTCAGTGGATTAAAACAGCGTTAATTTCATTATTTATGTTTCAAAATTATTTTTTAAAAATATTTCCTTCCAAAAGTGTCCTTTGATGACGAAAAGTGACTGAAAACTCGATTATGCCTTGGAATTTCGCTTGCCAGACCTCTTCGCGATTTTAGAATCAATGAGCTTAAAAAACTCTCATTGTCCTTTCAGTCCTTTGACTTCATCCTACGCGTCCCCCTGCAGTGCAGAATTGCAAATATTAGAAACCCTTCTAATCACTTGCAAAAATATTTCGCTCCTTAATAATCTACGATCATAGTGACATGTTGGGATGGTAGATAGGGGAACGAATGGGTTTAACGCACCGTGGCCCATTTTGTGAAAATATTTCAAAGAAGCATCGACATTGCGGTTTCTTTACCAATATGAAGCCTAGTTAGCGACTGTTATATTAAAAATGCTATTAATTTTTACTGGTGAGTTCTCTGCATACTTTTCATTCAGCAAATGGAGCAATCGTTTGCTCTGATTTTTTTGCTATCTGATTGATCTTCGAAAAAAGATATTAAAGTAAAATGAGAGTCTATTCCATTTTTTAGCCGTTAAAATCCGATCCAATAATTCAAGTACTAAATCGTTATCATACTTTGAAGATGGATCCAAAAACACAAATGTTCACGGGAGCAGGCGGAGTATTCAATTACGGACTGATTGTTGTTCTTTTGGTTGCGAGAAAAATTAAGTCTCTCAATTATTAGCGTAAAAACAATTTCATTTTTAATTGAAATGCATTATAAGCTAGTAAAATAATGAAAAAAAATGAACAAAACAAGAAGCTGTCGGTAAATGGACCCAAAAAATTATTTCTATTAGCCAAAATATTTTCTTTTGCGGTCATCGGTTAACTCGTTAAACGAAAAAAAAATATCTTAATGTTACCTCCCGCCTACACCCTTCACCTACCTCGGCAGGATATATAGGATGTCAGAAGGCCGACGTACATCAAGGAAAGAATAGCGCAGGCGAAGAAGGCGTTCATTAAGGGGCAACTACAATGTGCAAAGAACATACGGTTGCAAACCAAGGAAGCAAAAAGTCAAAGCTTTCGTTAGGAGCATGGAGCTATGTAGATCAGAGGAATCGACCATTGGAAGAGTGGATCAGGAAAGAATAGAAGCCTTTGGAGAATGGCCCTGGAGGCGGTCGCTGATGATTAATGGAACTGATAAAGTGAGGAACGCAGAATTATATGTATAGAAGACCAGAATAGGAAAAATAAAATATGGAGAACTCTACCGAAAAGAATAGCCGTGTGCATTGGACACACATAGGGGGGCACAATGAAATAGTTAGGAAAGAAACTATTTTCGCGCCTACTTTGTGGAACTCCATTATTATAATAATGAGGAAATAAACCTTGCTTTTCCACGCATACACTATTCAATCACTGTTTAACTGAATTAGTTACAAATATATAACAGAAGGGGCGATTGAAGGTAAGATCCATCGAGGAATACCAAGGCACAAGTACATAGGACAGAAGGAGGACACAAAACGGGAAAATTATCAGGTCGTAAGAGATTAATTAATTTTGAAAAGGGAGGCATTTAACTGAGATTAGGATTGAAATACTGATAATGCTCGTGAAAATCTACGAGAAATGGTAATAAATAAGTTGTGAGCGAACCTTCTAAGTTACCTTTTTATGCTCGATCCGAGCCGTGGGCCGCTATTTTGCGTCTCTTACTCTCTAAGTGGGGGGCTTGGCTGTTTTTCAATGGTTAGTTTTTTTATGGTAATCCGCTGATAAAGGTAGGTTTCCGATGCACACCCTCTGCAATAAACCCTTCTTAATTTCCGATTATTTTCTTCCACCCTTAATTCCATGCAGCATGCCTAATTTCTTCATCCCTCTACCTCACTTACCAAACATTCTACCCCCTAGTATATTCCTCAACAATGCATCGCCACTCATTACGCCCTGCATCCACTTTACCTGCCTTCTTTGGATTTCTCCCACTATCCCTCTCTCCTCCTCTACCATTCCCAAAAGCTCTTAGTTCGTTTTCCTTTTCCGTCCATTTCACTTTTTTCATCCTTCTCCAAGTCCACATCTCAAAATCCTACGCTTTTCACCATGCCTCAACGACCAAGTTTCCGAGCCATACAGAACCACACTGTGGTTAGAGTACTAGGCTACTTATAGGAGGGCCCGGGTTCGATTCCGGATGCCGCTTCTGAGCACCCTCAGCTTCACCCAAATTGTGTGAGTGTTCGGGTACCGGATCATTCTAGAAAATCGCCGGCGGCACAGGTAAAGAAACTGCCCCGCCCCCCCATTAGCCTGATGGGGGAATTTCACATGCCGTTGGCCTTAGTATTCGGTGACCTTTGTTCTATCCTACCGAACCAACCTTCGAGCAGATTACTCTGCGGTGGTCATCCTTTTCGCAATGCGCGCAGTCATATTCTCATATCAGGACTGATTTCAGTCCCGAAGAGGGTATCTTTAGAGTAGAAATGGCCTACTAGTGAAAGGGATGGCGGCCGTGAGATCGAGGATCTCGGGGAGCGGATGATCTTCAGTGATATCGGGGATCGGAGCCCTGGAAGGAATCTAGGGGAACGGGGACCGAGAGGGGAGTGTATACGGAGGTGGTTTGGACGTTATAGGGTTCGGGGGTGAGTATCGAAAGGGGGAATGGAGAGTTTCGGAGGGAGGCGGGCGGGGACGCTCGAGTCCGTGGAGAGAGGTCAAGCCGGAAGAAATACGAGAGGGAGGGAGGGAGGCTTTTTCAAGATGAATGTGTTTTTTCGGGCGGCGGAGAGGAAATTGGAGGAAGGAGAAAAAATAGTGAGGGAGGGGCCAAGAATGGGGATGGACGCACTGGGGGTGGG
>LYUA01001515.1:199820-217944 GCA_002093875.1 Calopteryx splendens
TGTAGATTTTTTATTTTACTCTGATATGTGAATTTCAAAGGCCGTTGGGGCTTACGAAACCGACCTTCGGGTTGATTACTGTGATGTTAGGGAAGAACATACTCTCCATAAGCTCCCTGTAGTGTTACATAGTCTCCGCAGGTGAGTTTCGCAGGTGAAATTTGAATTCACAATAATGTAACACATTGGGGAAACCTTTGTTGGTGCGAAAATAGCATTAGGCCGACCGCATGTGTTCTTGTGCCATCTTGTATAATCGTATCTATCATTCTCTCCCTAATGTTACGTTAAACATTACCAATATTTGATTTTGATTTGATTTTGATTAATGATAAATTTCTGTGTCATTCATTAAATTTTTCTGTCCTATTATTGCTAAAACTACATCATCTCTTTCTCGCTGGTGGGTATCTAATATTTCTTCATTTCCCCTCTCCTATATCCTCCGCCCTCCTCCATCCCTCACACAATTCCAAAGTTGCGCTCTAATGTAATGTACACTCATTCTCTTCCCTGAAATACCAGCTTTCGGAATATTCCGACGATGCCCTTTAGATTAGTTTTTAACCTATATTTTTGCATGCCCTTGGCCAGAACTGCATTCAATAACGTACACCTGTTCGATCTATATTTGTGAATAATTTATTTGCTAAGTATCCTTCTATGCATGGTCTTACTGTTTTTATGAACTGCTTCCACTATGTCAGTTTCTGCCCTTCCCTCTTCAATTTTTTCCTTAGCCTTCCTTCCTTTTGAGAGTCTCACAACTTTCATTTTACTATGATTTACCTTCATTAACTTCCATTTCAATCACTTTCTTTGGTCAAAAATCCGTAGCTTGATTTGCGACAGTTGTTTATCTTCTCCACTCCTCCCGATCCTGCGCCAATCTCTTCAACCCCAAGTATGAATGGCAGCCCCATATCCTCAACAATTTGTTATATATACTCCTTTCTGGGTCTGCCTCTTGCATTTGTGCCTTTAATTGAGCCCTCCAAAACCGTTTCTAATAGTCCCTCATGCCTTATGACGTGGCGTATCCAGGAATATCTTCTCTTAATAGTCCATAGAAATGGCACTCCCTCAGCTCTCCGTGGTACCTCTTCGTTAATTATCCTATCTTCCCAAGATATTTTGAGGATTCAACGATAGCAGCACATCTCAAAGGCCTCTATTCTTTGTCTACCATCTGTGCTGTGTCCATTTTTCACTTCCATAACGAACACTTCCACACGAATGTCTTGAAGAAGTGTTTTTTATAGGCACAATTTGGTGTTGTTTGATGTGAGAAGCATTTTATTTTTATTTAAATCCACCTTGGCTTGAATAATCCTACTAATGAGATCTATAAAACTTCGACCGTATGATGTGATTGTACTTCTAAGGTACTTGAACTCCTGACCTGTTTTACGTCTACGATCAGATAGAGTAATTTCGGTTCCGTCCCGTTCAATCTCATTACAAGCATTCCAATCATATACACCCTTCAATGAGGCCAACAATAAATTCAACCAGTAGCCGACTGGTTTATTGTATGTCTTCTGCAAAACTAAATGATTTAACCAGCCCCTCCATTTTCAATTACTTCTTAATAACTTACACGTCTCTGATACAATTTGTTAAAGTTTGAAGTGCACGGGCGATAACGTACAACTGTATATATTGCTCCCCTTTTTTTCATTTCACCACTCGATTTTACATCAGCTACTCTTAATTTTGGAGTTCAATTCATTTTAATTTATCGTAAACGGCGCCTCTTCCTCTTGCCAATATTCAGCACTAATTTGGTTGACTTGGTCCAATCTGCTCGCTGGGAATCTCGGCACCCCAAGAGCATCATAAATGATTCATAATTACAATTAGTTTATTTTTTATGATATTGTGGCAATCTCTGGTCTCATTCCTACCTATTTCGTGGTGGACGGCCACCCGGAAAACCTGAATTGCCGGCAGAGTTCTGGGATAACGCCGTGACTTAAGCGGCAACCCTGGGGAATGTGTCTGGGAATTTCGTGCAATACCATGAAATTCTTATTAAAGGGCTTACTTAAACTATTTCAGATTGAATTTAAAACTATTTTACTCCATTAATTGAAATGGATATTTTATAAAAACAACGGTATTTAGGTTTTATATTATTTCGCCAACTGTAATTGTTATCAATTGGAGTTCCTGAAACATGAAAGCTATTCTTTTATCATAAGATAATTTTTTTATTGCGTTTAGCGAAAAATTGGATGTAGTTTTTGAACTTCCTTAGTGCAGGCAAAATTCCATTTTGTTAAATCCGGAATTAGTGGGCACTTTTCTTTGGACTTCAAGAGAAAAGCATGAAAAACGAATTAAAAAAATACATTCGTTTTAATTTTTTATAAATTTCCGCGTTGTTTCCTGTTATTTTTATTATAATATAAGTTCCTTAACCCCAAATTATTTTAGAACCTATTTACATTTTCTGAAACGTTCTTACACTTTTGGCTGCGATTAATGATGATATACGACCTTGCAATGCCCCATTATTGTGACCCTGTTCACCAAGTTATTAAAAATGGGTACCGGATTCACAATAATTGTGTATCTTGCTGTCTCAATTTCACTCATAATAGCATGGCAAGAAATTAGATTTCTATTACAACCTTTCGGATAAATTCGTTAATATCGGGCAATGCCCACTGCCCACACCCACTTACAAAATACGTTGCATACTGGAAAAAAATAACATTTCCAAAGGTAGGAAAAACATGGTTAAATTAAGAGAAATTGACGTATACATTGAACTCTTAGTAACTAAGAGACTGAAAAGAAGATGCATTCATGTAGCAAAGATTTTATGCACCGCTGACAGTTGCCTTTTTTCTGATTGAACCATATTTGATTCTGATAATTTGCTTCTAATCTCCCATTTTACAGTCTATCTTTTAATTTCGGTAATCTAGCTAAATATATAACATTTTCTTTCTTTTGTTGGACAATCCTTTTGCTCATTATACAATTCCCTTTCCTCGTACATTATCATTATCCTCTCTGCTATTTGCCTAATTATCTTTTTCAAGATCATCAGCGATCATCAGGTCTGAGATTATTTGTTTTTATTTAGCTCTCCACAAAACTCATCGATCCGTTTACCTCTTCATGTCCTGGCCTCATTTTTCTATGACGTTTGCCATTATCCGTCCTATGTATTTTGCTCTAATTTTTACCTTACTCCTACTTTTTATCATGGGTTTTCCTCTGTATTCCTTTCCATTCATTTTACTGTTGAAGAAACCCTTTATCACTTATCTTTTTAGTTTTGTTCATTTTGCTATGATATACGATATTTATTTCCTACAGTGAAACAGACTTTACTATGTAAAAAAACTATAAATAAAAAGTGCACTTACATCTATAACTGAGAACAAGTAATGTTTGTCCACGTTATTTTTTATTATTCACGATCACCGATTTTCTGTAGTCCCACTTCATTAGGAATATGCATGTGCAGCATGCATTTAAAGATGCAGTTCCATTGCGATATAATTTATTTATTTATTTGTATAATTTTGATGGGTACATTATTTTGCGGGAACACTTGCGTAGATAATCACCCTGATTGTCCATAAAATGAATTTCTTGTGGTAGGGTGTCCTTCATGCTCTGTTTATTACTTAATTTACATAATATACAAGCATTTGTTTCTTACCAGTAATTAAAATCAGTAATCAAAATTTTTTGCATAATTTACAAGCATACAGTTTTTTATTATGGGGCGCGGCAGTCCAGTGAGTCGAGCGCTGAGCTGTTAACCGGAGGGGCCGAGTTCGATTCCGGGTGACGCCTCTAGGCACCCTCATCTTCACCCAAGCTGTGAACCATTTTTCGGGTTCCAGATCATCCTGGGAAATCACAGGTGGTACAGGAAAAGGAACTGGCCCCCCTACCCTTATGCGTGAATTTCACTCGCCGTTGGGCTTAGTACTGGGCTAGCTCTACTCTCACCTACAAAACCGACCTACGGATTATATAGTGTGATTTGATTTCATGGTTTTTATTAAGAAATATGAAACAATGGAGGCCTCTCACCGTCGATTGCTAGAGATCTTTCAATACCAATAGGTCATTCATCCGAACTTCGCTCAAAAACTTATTTAATAAAAGTAGTATCCTTCACTAGAATTTCACATAAATATTAATTTGGAATGCCTAATTAACTTCCTGATTCATATGACTAAGCATTAAAAAATTTAAATTTAGGGATATTTTATTTTGTAGAATAATCAAGTAGTCGAAATTCACCACTCGCTCTTGGTGATGTGCCTGCATGATTTATTCCCCTTGTAAGCTCTTCAATCTCGGCGGCAAGGTTTTAATTGGTCTCTGAGATAATTTAAGACTTCATGAGCTATCTTTTGGTATGAACCAAATAAATTGCACGGTGCTCTTGGTTCAAAAAAAGTGCGAATGGAGTAGTTGATCGTATTCCAGGATGACATTTTTTCTGAAAGGATTCATTCTCTCACGGTTAATGAAAGAAGATAGAACTGTGAAAAATTATTTAGGATATAGAGTAGTATTAAAAGCCATGTGAATTTATGTGTTATAGATTTTATCACTCGTTATCAATAAGTGCTTAAAATGGATAGATATTTCTAACTGGAGCTGGTGGAAAAGGCTTAACCAAACATCAGCGTCTTTGACCTAATATCAACTTGCGATTTGAAGACATTTATAAACTTTCGTTGGAGAAAATTATCAGAAAACATAATGACTCTAACATTTATCTTTTTGCCTGCACAATCAACAAATAGTTATGCATGCCAACACCCGAGTAAAAATAAAATTATTACATGTGCAACAGCCATGACATATTGTGGCGATCAGTAGGCATATCTTCCTGTCTACTGTTATTCTTTCACGTTTTACAACTGAGTTTGCGAACAGAACGAAGTCTAGGAATTGGTTTCCCTCTCTCTGGTCCGCTTACGGAAATATTTTTGAATAACGTGGAGGAAAAAATGTCATTGAGGAGGAAGTAACAGACCACCGGATACTTTCGTACCAATTTTTATAGTCACGACCGAAAAATATGGTTTTAAAAAAGGACCTAAAAACAACTTCTTCAAACCCCATTGCACACGAATTGTAAGTTCTCCGTCGAATTCTCCAATTACCTTTAAACAGCCCACTAACAAGATATATGTATGTCTAAAAATGAACCGAAAAATATCAGAAGTAGGTATTACCACAGGACGTGTGAGAAACTAATAGACAACGAGTTAAAGAAAGAGAAGCAACAGGGAAAATAATTTCTCCTACGAACCCGAACTCCGAAAACATCCGCATCCATCGAATACCCATGGAGTTTGGCGTAGAGTCCCCTTCATAGGACGCACGTCACGAAAAATGGCCAACAGATTGCCAAAAGAAAATACTCTCTCCGTCTGCACGTCCATAAAGCTCTCCAACTAAAACCATTAAGCTATCCAAAAGACATGGGACTGAGAAAGGAAGTGTATAAAGTATCAGTGAGTTCAGTTTAGTAAGGTCCAAATAGACAGAAACTCTCTGATAAGTGTCCTTGAACACGGAAAGTGTCGAGGAAAAGGGAAATAACATTTCCTTCCACTTTCGACCAAAAACCTCATGGAAGTGAGCCATAAGTCCTCATGGCCACACGTCCGAATTTCTACTCACTGTAGGGTAAGAGATGCAAGTGGACGATCTAAAGCGAGAAAAAAATAATTCAACACAAAATTAAATAGAAGCATTGCATATTGATGAGATTTTTGAAATTGATTCATAATAACAAAAAGGTTTGCAGCTTTCTCCTAATTTCAGATTTAATTTGGAGTTATTTCGTTGTCTCTTTAAAATTTTTCACGCAAGTAAGGCTCTACTATCCACGTATTCGCCGGCCCCAGGACTGAGATGGAGGGAAGGACGAGGGGAAATTTAGAATACCTCCATTTGTGTGTGACTGGTAAGAAATTTCCGAACCCATTTCATTATGGTTTAATTTATTCCGCGCTACATTCGTTTATAAATACATTTTGTGTGCGAGATCTTGTCGAAGGCCCCTCACGAAGATTTGTAGCTAGCAAAGCACAGGAAAAAAATGGCTGTTTAGGAAGCAGGACAACCTCCTTTAGATGAAGAAAGAGAGGGATGGAAAGCGGAATATGTTAAACGATGACGAATTTTCATCACATAAAGGAATAAACCAAAGTATCAACGGCAAATAAAACAAGCCTGGACATAAAGCAGCTGTTCATTAAAGCCTTCATTTGGTGATTAATTTTCTACGACTGTTAGTCATGGAAGAGAAGTCCCTGCAGAATGGAAGGAAGATTCGGAGCGATTGAAATGTGGCGCTACAAAAGGATGATGAAAATAAAATGAGTCGGCCGAGTGACTGACTAATGAAGAGGTCCTTGGGAGGGTGGGCGAAGGAGAAATTCTCGGGGAGACAATGGCAAGAGGAGGAAAACTAATTGGGCACACCCTGGGGCACAATACTTCACTGAAGACTCTAATGGAAGGAACCGAAGAAGTAGGGAGCGCCAGAGGACGGGCCGAGGACGAATTACGAGAATCGTGCGATGGAAGACACTTCGCCATAGGACTATGATGGAATGGTGTCGCTGGGCGTGGAATCGGATTGCTCAAGAGGACTGCCACAGAGATAGAGGAGATGTTTTGGAAATATATGGTAATGATTAGTGCATTGTACGCTATATCCCTGTCAACACTAGAAATCAGTGACCGTGCTGCAATAAATCGGGGTTGCCGCAACAGAAATATAATATGAAATGCAAAGTTGTGGGAAAAACTAAATTTTATTGCATTATAAAAGTCTTTAAATGTCAGTAATAACTGGGAAGGTGCAAAGGTCAACTCAAAGCCAAATGCATGTAAGATAACTTTTCAAGGAACTATTTCAATCGGTTATATTTGTCACTACTATCACCTGTCACCAACGTTCTCATTACGAGTCTTACGCTGGATATAGAGTTTCTGCATTTTAAATGACACTTTGCGGTTTGCATTTGCACTTTGCATTCTCCGATTAAATTTCATAAGAATTGCTTCAAAATAATTAATAAAAAAAATAGTGATAATATCTCAGAGCCAGCTACGAATATTTCTGTAATCTTATACGTGTTCAGCGCGAATAAAGCAGTAATTATACTGTTCATATACCTCTAAAGCATCCGTGACCACACGAGTTTCCTCCATTTGTCAATTATGTTCATCATAAGAGTGAAATGCATATCGTGGGTGCGCTCGCTGCATCTACGAAATATCGGTCTTGGTGGTGAATCACCACTACACTGTGAATTCATACATTTCGTAACAATTAAGGTTCACGCGAAATTTAAATGTGCGGTATTCTGCGATAATATCATAGAATGGTATAACGCACTAGGGTATATTCAAAAATGCTCTTTCAGACATTAATTTGTGACCGAGGAGGGCTCAATCCGTGTATATTATGCACAAACATTAATGTAATTACTAAAATGCTCCAGTTTAGCAATGCGGCGTGCGAGCATGTTTCAGTGCATGCCTACCCTATCGAATAATAACTGATTCGTTTCGAAAATCATAATAACCAGCGTAAAGGACGCAACGCTCCACCTTCACGTCGCTACGTTCGGCGCTTGTTTCCCCAGTGGATAGACAGCTGGCACAATCGGGATTCCAGGGTTTCTCATAGCTTCAAGTCAATATATAAGCCATCTGAAATCAATCATAGGTATATGTAATATCAAACATTCTTAATCATATGTGATTTAGAGAAGTAAATATGGTTAAAGATGGGGAAAATATTTTGCATATATATGGCTCCGTAGGAGAAAAATGCAAGGACATGTAAACATTATTTTTAGGTTTCAGAAGGGGTATAAATTCAATGATTCCGGAGAAAGATTAGATCCCCATTTCATAGATTCGATAAAATTCGAGAAAATGCTGTCCCATCGGTAAAATAAAGTACAAATAAAATCTTAGGAACTTCTCCTGCAACTTTCAGGTGTCACTTCGCCAGTGAATTATTTTCATGGTCTTTCTAAGCGGGAATTTTCTGATTTTTTTCCCTGGAGAATATGTCTATAAGGAAATTACGCAGCATATAAACTACATACTGTTATGTAATTTCCATTATTAATTTTATAGTTCGTGATGTACCTATATCCAATAAATTGAACTCAAGGCATTCCCACGAGTTGTCTTATCTCTTCTTGTATTAGTCTTCTGCCTTTTGTTCCTTTTAAGTAGAAGTCATATCTATTCTCGCGTTTCTCTTTACCGAGCTGGAGATGGAAAAACTACTAAGCGGTGTACCTCGTGTAATTGTGACGGTGATAGACTGGTTGTTTCCCCGAGCTCCATTTCCCGGGAAGTTGAATTACCTTGCTTATTTGAGAGAGGGGGCAAAAAATTGAAGTTTGGAACACGGATCTGTGGGAGAAGACGGTTAGCAGCTATTGGAAGTGTCAGCGGAGTTTCAGTCAGAAGTACGGGAAAGGGAAGGCTGGGGGTGAGTAAGGGGGAAGTGGTTTGGCGAGGGAGGGGGTGGTGGGAGGAAATGAGGCCGGGAGAGGGACGTTGGGCGGAAAAAAACATAAAAGATTCATTGATTATCCTTTAAAAGTGGTTCTTTCCCACGAAGAGTGGATGGCGCTGGCATATGACGATGGTCCTTGATGCACGGATGAAGTAGAAGTCGTACTCGATAAGATTTCAGGGATATCTGCAGGAGAAAATAAACAAGAGAAAGGAAATAAATTCCTCAAGAATAGCTGTGTAACGTTAATGGCAAAGAAGTGACATGTTTTCGGAAATTCTAATACAGTTATCCCTTTATTTTCTGGTTGTAACATACTGCATGTTCAATATTTTTTCAGACTTTTATGATTGATTCAAATTGCAAGTAATTCAGTATTTAAAAAGAATTGACTATGTTTGCACTTGCAGAAGTATCCATGTAACGGAAAGAGAAATTGTAGAAAGCCAGATAAGATGTTATATTTAATGTAAAGTAAGTCCTAATATTTCTAAATTTTATTATCTTAACCTTTTTTGGAATTAGTAATAAATACTTGAAATTTCACAGTGTGTTTGCAATAGGAAAAAGTAACAGTATGATGAATAGGTAAGCAGATGTAAATCATATAATCGGAATGTGAATGAAATGAGGTGGAGATGTCACATTTTATTTATATTTAGAGAATCTTTATTAGGAAATTTTTATTTTTACTTAGAGCAAAGGGTTCGAAATTATGAACCTTAGTTCAAAATCCGTTTCCTTGCTATCTGAAATCATTTTAACAGAAATATAATGCTATAATGGAATATATATGGAATAATAATAAGTTAAAGTTCTGTTAAAATAACTTTCATTATTAACAGACTTTCTGCTGCTGAAATAAAACCATCCTCTAGAAATACGTCACTCGATTTGGTTCCTTTCCTCAGGCTTGATATTAACAAACATCCAGAAAATATATATTAAACTCGGATCCATTCAAGGCAGAGAGTAGTTTTAAACGCATTTAGTGTAACCTTTTGAAACTTCAGAAATATGCTTAGTAGTAAATTGATCTCTTCTCACTTTGTATGACAACCAGACAAAATATGTTGGTCGAAATAATATTGTGCGTTTTAAGAATATAGAGGGAAAGTCGGATTCAATATTCTTAGATAGTCAATTTCCTTTAACCTGCTTGTTTTAATTCCTTCTTTTCTCCTGGTGTTCTCTCTTGTGTGACCTCCTCCCTTCACGCAGTTTCCTCTCTCAATATCTCGGCACTGCAATTTCTATATTCTTAAAATGAAATAAAATATATAAAAAAATCTACTTTAGGGTACTTTGTGAAATTTATTCATTACAGCTTAAATGACACCATGTTCCAACCCCACAGTATGTATTTTTACGACCGATTTCGCTCTTAGATCGTCATCAGGTTTAATTTGGAGGCCATGAGATATTATGCTTAAGGCTTAAGGTAAGATCAATATCGGGCGAAATAAATACTGTGGCATTTAAATATTGTTTCTTTGTATTAGTCCATGATCTTTTAATGTCATTAAATTTTTAACTATTCGTGCTCTCTCTCTCTCTCTCTCCTCTTCTAAACGCAGCATTTAGTCGTATACGAGTCACAAGTATCCTAAACCTCTATCAAACTTCACTTTTATCTTCATTCCACGAACTCACCTTTATATCAGCTTTCCTAGATTCTCCTTCCTTAGAGCTAACTTGCCGTCTCTCACAAAGCCTTTCATTCAAGCCAATATTATTAATGACATCCTCCCCATACAGTTGCAAGAGGGTCCACCCCATTAATTCTGTTTCTGTCGAAAGTAGCCCTTTTATTATTTGAACTTTCCTTCGTACTGCAATTTAAATTTTCACTCGCGCTAATATGCTGCCAGAAATAGAAAGTTTTTCAAATCACAGTTTAAATTCAAATGAATACCTCTGAGACACTGGTTGCCACTCTCGCGAGTTATTAATTTTCATTAGTGAAATTCACAGTGGTAGAAAGTTAAATATTCCATCGACAATTTTCGTGCATAACAATCGCTTGGTTTCAGGTTTTTTGGCTTGTACCGGGGGAATTTTATGTCCTTCAGTCTTTCAAAATACTTTTAAAGGGCCTACCAAATGAGCCCCAAGGGTCAAATTTTAATTCCTTCTCTTGTTTTAATATTTTACATGAAATTTGTATGAATATCAGCCGTAATTAATGGCTTGGATACTTGGAAACAAGCGTTAATTATTTCATTCTGTTCAACTAATAGTAGAAACACAAATAAAAAATATGTAATATTTACTAATATTTTTGTATTTCTTTACCCATGACTCTTTAATAAATTGGGAGGAGCACGGGAAAGAACCTGTTATTAAGAAAGGAATTAACTTAGGCTTAATTCCGGTAAGAGGTCCTTAAAAATATATTCTCTAACATAAATAACTTCATGGTTATTAAATGTTGTGACTTCATTATATACATTTTAAACGACCATATTGTGATAATTTATAATCACTTTACCTTCTGCTAAGTTGTTATGCTTAGCGTCCTGTGTGATTTTCATAGTCCACATTAAAATTATATCTAACTTACCAGTGGTCGAATTAACAGATCCACAAAATCCATGTCCGGGACGGTAGTGCGACGAACGAGATGTGGTTAGGAGAAGGAGGGGTATCTTATTAGTATATACCGGTCCCATTGCCGCTACATTTTAGAGCATTATATTATTATTCTTCTGTAACTTGTTTTAAAGACCTAAGCTCTGTTATTGGGCAACTTTTTTTATCATATACCCTCTTTTTACCTTTTTTTCGGGAGACCCACTCCTTTTTTCCTGTTTGACGTAATAACTCTTTCCGTCTTCACCAGCCTTGTTTCGAAGATTCGCTCACGTCTGTTACCTTACATGTCTCTCATATGTTAGTATTTGTTAATCTGTCCTTTCTCGTTCACCCTAATATTCTCTGTAATATGTTAATTTCTGCAGTTAGTCTTTTTCTCTTGCTTTTTGTTGCGTAAAATAATACTGGTCGAATTTTACTTTTTTATACTCAAGTTTTTGCTTATTGAGATAAGCATTTGTTTTTCCATAAATTATTAATACTACATCCCACAATTAGACTTGCTTTTGCTAACTAATTCTCTGATATTTTATCTGCTCCGCAGTCACTTGTGATTTTTTTTCCGTGGCAGTCAATATGCATCACCAGCTCGATTATTTTATCATTAATCATTAGTTTACATCTTTTTGGTGCGGGGGGGAATGTGGTTTGGTTTTTCCCTCGGCTATTTTCGCATTGCATTTTTAGCAACCTTTATTGAAGTGAAACAGTAGTCTTTGTGAGTCATTATCATTGTCTTTTATCAGTTTAGCATCGTCTGCACAACACATAGCATTAAATATGCCTCTACCCATTCTGTACCCTTTCATCCCTGCTTTATCTGTGATGTATTCGTCCGTAATTAGGTTAAAAAGTGCATAGCATTGAGAGTCCCCTTGTCTGATTTCTTTTCATGACAAAATTTCATCAGAAAACTATCCATTGGCTTTTATCCTCACTTTTTTGCCGGTATAGATGTTTTTTATCAGCTTGATGATTTGGTTTGGTGCTCCGCGTTGTTGTAGGAGCCTTAATATATATGAAATTGGTACCCTGTCAAAAGCTTTCCATAAATCTGCCAGGAACATGCAATCTGATTTCTTCTTCTTCAAAACTCATTCGCTTTTTCTTTCTTTTGTTGTATTACAATTATATGTTGTGTTATATTATCGTGTGTATTTATATTTTCAGATTATAATGTATTTATTCAGGTTGTTTGAAATTAATCTCCATACGATCATCTCATAAATTTTACCTCTGAAACACCTGGATTTCTTGGCCAATGGCCATTTCGTCCATGTTAAAAACTGCAACTAATTTATGAAACCATTCGAAACCCTCTTGTTGGAATAATAACCAACTAAATAGTAGCATCATTCCCCCAATGCCTTATGTGGTGGGCAGCATTGAGAACTCCTTAAACGGAGATCCGTGCGTCCTCCTGATTCTGATTAGCCCCCATGGCCCTCGCAGGTATTCCCTCCCTATCCTCTCACTAATCCCTCCTTATTCCTTCTCTAATCCCTCCTTATTCCTTCTCTAATCCCTCCTTATTCCCTCCCTATTCCCTCCCACCCTTTGGTTTCCAACTCCGATCCAAGCATTACGCCTCCTTAGCCAAGACGGCGAAGAGCCTCCCCGCAGTCCAAGAACAGGCCGTAACTCATGTGTCACATTTTTTCACGCCCCTTCCCTATTGTTTGTGTTTTTTCCTCTTTTGTCGAGGAACTTCGTGCGTTGCCCACTCCTTTGCAGAGGCGACGCGAACGGTGGCCACGATGGATGGCGGGAATTTTTTTGTTCGCACCAAATGGGTTTGGTTTCGAGGTTTTCGCACGCTCCACCACCATCTAAAGATGGATGAAGGGGAAGCAGAGTAGGTAATTATGTAAGATGTCCCCTTGTACCTCGGTTTGAGGGTATCCGCTCCCCCCATCTCATTTTTTTTACTGAGGGGCACGTGTAGACAGAAAAAAAAGTAGTCCTCCTGTTGGACAGAATTGGGGCGAGTGTTTCTTCCCAAAGGGAACCATTTTACAACTTAATCATTTGATCACTCAGTAACTTAATAATGGTCACTAGTAATGTTTTCGAAATCCTTCAGGTAGAGATTTGAAGGTAATTAATGAGTGATAATTGCCTCATCTAGGGGAGTTTGTCTATTTTCCAACCTCTAGGTGAGGGATATGTTGAAAGAGAATATTTTGACATCTGCCTCTGAAACGGAGCCGTTGCAGTGCCAAACACTGTATGCATGTATTTTGGTCTCAGAAAAAACGAACGCAATTACGTTTTGTAGGACTCCTCAGGTCTAATCACTCTGGATTATTCTTTCTGATAACAGATAAATTTGCACAAACTCTAGTATGATATTAATAAAATTAATAATTGTTTGATTATTGATACGCTATTACGCAAAACAGCTCAAGAGTACATAAAATCGAACGTACCAGTTCGACTTTTATGCAGTGTTACACACTGGAAAAAAAATCAGCGTACCTTACAGTTTTCCAAATATAAAATTTATATTTTCTGTAAAATTAGCACGTACTTAAATAGTCTTAGTCATGGAAAATTTTAAATGAATTAATATGGTCTGCCTTCCTTGCGGCCACTTCTTTCAGCTAAATTATATTCCAGTGTCTTTGTAAGAGGTTTATTTTCTGTGATGGGAATAGATATTTTTTTGGTCATTGGTTAACTTAAGAATAATAGATAAATAACACAAAGAGATTCAAGCTCTGTTATCAATTAAATTAATTTAATTTGTTTAACGAAACAACTTATGTAAGAGATGACAAAGCAAGTCGAAATCAGAGTCGCGAGAATAAATTATTACTGGTATTATAAAGTTATCAAGGTTTTTTTCTTTTTTTGATAGCAATTAAGACATTCTGAAAAATACT
The DNA here is from genome assembly GCA_002093875.1 of Calopteryx splendens. Classification (NCBI taxonomy): domain Eukaryota; kingdom Metazoa; phylum Arthropoda; class Insecta; order Odonata; family Calopterygidae; genus Calopteryx; species Calopteryx splendens. The sequence continues at coordinate 213,846 of LYUA01001515.1, forward strand.
ATAAATGCATTGAGTCTAATTAGGACGAAATAGTTTAACTTTATACTGTCATTTAATTACGCAACTCAGTTTGTCCTGTATCACAAAAAAGCAATATGTTTCCAATTAGCTTTTTCTCATTTCCAAATTTTTCTGGTTTGTGAAGCTCTTTCTGTTGATGATTGCCATTTTGCGAACAGATCTGTTTGCTACATACCTCTCCCTTATTCATTTGTTTGCAATTCGACTTCCTAGACACGAAAACTCACCTGTTCCACTTTTTACTCATGTTGACGGTTTTTCCTGTGAAGTTTTGTTTACCCACACATTATTATTTTAGTTTCCCCTCTTCCATTTCTTTCGGTTCTTTTCGGGTTAATCAATTTTTATAAAGTTCACAAATTCAGGTCTGATATGGTGGAAGGAATCCATGCTGGTAAATAAAAGCAAATTTCCACATTTTCTTAAATTACGCACGCTGCGCGCAAAGCCGAATGAATCGGTAGTTCTAGTACAAGGCTTGTACGCGTCGTACGCATTAAATTTTTTTTGTGGAAAATTGATTTTATTTACCAGTATAATCAATTTTTATTGCCTTTATATATGAATGCAAACGTATGAATGCCAACGTCAGACATTTTTCATACCTCCCCTTCCTGATGTGCAGTTAAGTAAGCTAAAGCCCCAAAGTTCTTTCACGATGTTCATAGTGCTTTAAATTCTTTAAATTTAGTCATAATCTCGTGTAAAGGCTCACTACGTCATTGCATTGATTTTATTGGTAGGTGGACGCGTCGGTACCGCAATCGTCACGGGCTCACCTCAGCGAGAGTCAGGATGAATATTGCATTTGGTGCTGCGATTCGTCCTTTGTGTGTAAGGCTACGAATCGAAATACGAGACTCTAAATCCCCTCAATGAAAGGGGCCTTTGCTAAAGGTATTGAATTTGGCATTCGAATTGTGAAAATATTTACACAGGAATTAGAACATACACGAATTTTATGTGCACCACACGGCTATACCAAAATGCGTGACATATCGGACAATGCATTCCGGATAGGTATAGAACTTGTTTTCAACAAAGCCCATGCATTAATTTACGATATTTTCCTCGTGTGGTAGTGAATAAATGGCTTTTTTTTGTCTTTTGAGGTCTTGGTTAGGTATGCCTAAATTTATCAAAATAAAAAAATGCACTGCCTTAGTGGATTGTTGAATAACATTTTTTGAAAATTAGCCAAATGTCTGTCAAAATCCGTGAAATTCTGCAAAGAGAACCTCTACCTCTGGAATAAAATATTCCACTTGGTTGGAAATGTATTTCTAAGGTTCTTTATAAATATTTGAAAAGATCATTTTGCTTTGAAAGCGTCCCTGCCCCCATGAAGCGTGAGAAAGATGAACTAAAGGGCTTCATAGGAAATTTCTACAATACTCAAGCCTTGCCGGTCAGGGTTGAATGAAGTTTTAATTTAATTACGAGATATAAGTTTTCTTGAGTGAAAATGAAAAGGTTTTCAATGGAATCCCCTGCATGAGACATCAAAGGCTCCTTTTTTGGATTTAAATTCTCTCCTAATTGATGAATTTTTGAATTTTATTAATAGCTAGCAGCCATTTTTACAATTATTCAGTTATTCTCTGTGAGTTTAATTTTTTAGTGGTAGAAGTACTGAGGAATCTTCTTGAGTAGTTGGCTGGCCGAAATTCGCAGCCATTCTTTCAACAGTACCACATAATGCACGTTAGATTTATTGTTTAAACATTGGTATGAGCTTATATATTTTATACTTCAATAAGTGCTGCCTACCAATTTTTCTTTGCTTTAATTCCTGGTCTACGTATTTACTTTTTTTCATTTAGACAAATCAGTTTGCGGAAATTTCCGTCACAAAAATTTATACTTTTTTCCACATGATGTGTCTGTCATAGAAAACGTTCATTTTAACCGACCAGCAGTAAAATCTTTAATAAGTTCATCAGATTTTAAATTTTATTTGTATGCCACCACCACCACTTCATGTTTCATGGTGTAACTTTAGTATTTCCCCTAAAAATGTTTCAGAAAAATTCTGTTCATCAAAATTAAATTTTTGAATAAAAAGTTACCTTGTAGATAATAAATAATATGCCTTCTTTTATTTCAAGTTACTTATGAGATCAAGGACTCTTATTTGTAGGCATATTTTACCATTATAAATGCAATCTAAACGTACATATATTTTATATAATAATATGTAACGTAACGACAATCAAAACGTTTTTGGATGAGCAAATTTTCTTTATTACTACTTCCAACTCACATCATCCACTACTTAATGCATATTATTACCACATGTTCCTTCTCAAAACATTGTAAAAAAATTGAATTGAATCCCTCAAGGACTTCCATGTTTCATGAATATTCCCAATACTTCCACTGAAAAAAATTCATGCTGTTTTTCCATCAACATTTTTTTGCAAGTGGTGCATAGGAACCATACTCGATGCGATATACAGACTAAAACTTATGATGATATACGTAATTAATTTTACATTAAACGAAAAAAAACACTATCACCGTTTTTCATGTGACCATGCATTCATATATTCCCGTGAGGCAAGATATTTCACATCTGCGCCTTGATTTAAGATCAGTAGCTGGAAACTGGAAACTGATGTTGATGGAAACTGGAACTTATGTTGATGGAAACTGGAATTCCAGATTTAGGAGTATTGTAGAAAAATCTACAGAAAGAGAATCTAACGGGAGATGTGCACGATGTTGATCTCGGTGTCTCTGGGCATCTGATCCGCCCTTATATTTGAGAGTTAATTCTTTTTTGGCATCAAACCTGAAGCGTATAAATCCACTCCCGACGAAGTCTGTTTAGTACTTTTTCTCTAAAAACGAGCTTTTCCATCTTCCCCCTCTTCTGATTTTATTTTCATGTACTACATTACAAGTTGCCTTAATTACAAATTCGGATGATATCAAGGCGCTTTTGAAATTCATACGGGTGATCCATCGGAAATTCCCTTTCGATCGCACAACAATAAGAACGATGTTAATGGAACTGTCATATTCGAAGGGTCCTGATTGAGCTCCATATCGAAGATTTGGATGTATTCTTGGTTCTGGACTAAAAGGAAGTACTATCGCTGCGTGAAAATTTTTTTCCGAGAAAGAGAGGTGTTGTCAGCCTGAAGCATAACATCGTTCGTGTCATTTTCCGTCACATCACCGAATTGGTTCAGTTCATTTGATTTCTCCTTTAGCTACGCAGTCTCATTGGTAATATCGAAAACTATGTGGCCATTACTAGTTTTTCTTTCAGTTCCTTGATCGATGTTGAATTTCTACTTTTGTCTTTCTGTCACTTAATTTAAGTCTCGTGAAATAATGCGCATATAAGAAATTACCTATTCGCCATTGGCCGTACATGCAAAGTTGTGCGATATGAGTAAAAATATTGGATCTTCCGTTGAGAGGGTTCATTACTAAGTACATACTTGAGAAAGTTAATGTGAAGCAAATGAACACGAATGCAAGATAAATCTCTCCCGAAGGAAACAATCTACGATAACTTTTCTCACCTTTACCTAACGAGTAGGTGAGGTAGTGGTAATGTTATATTAAGCTTTTTCATGGTGATAACAACCAGGAGTTTCAAAAATTATTTGCAGTTATCGCAGGTTTTTATTTGATTGATATTTGGTACAAGTTGCAACGCAAGATAAAGCCTTAAGCAAGATAAACCACAGCTATTAGGTAACACATAAAAGAACAACACAAGGAATGATAGGAAGGTGAAAGTATTTAAAATCCAACCAGAAAAGTGTCCCAGATATATGAGATGCATATATATATATATGTATATCATAATCAGTATTTCAATCCTAAGATTGGTTTACTGCAGCCCATCCATTCTCCCCNCAACATTAGTAGCAGCGCTAGATAGGTGTCGGTTAAGTATGAGAGATTCATTGTCTATTCTTGAAGCCATTTAGGCACTTGGATATAATACTGATGAAAGTCCTATAAGTAAGTCCTCGGTTCAATGAATTCGAACGTTAAAACGGAAAGAACGTGCGGAAGCCATAAAAGCTAATTTTCAAAACGAGGTACCAGATGTTGT
>LYUA01001515.1:274662-291896 GCA_002093875.1 Calopteryx splendens
TATGATGTTTGCGGTGACACAAAGATATTTTCTATCTCATTAATGTCGAGTGACTCTCCTTTTAGGGTTAGTGAATACCTGACAGACAGGACCTCGTGTAAGAATATAAAAATGCCTATTAGCCCAGAGATTATCAGTTACTCTGCTGACGCATAGATAATAATCCTTACAATAGTAGGGCCGCAAATAACGTAGCTCGCAGCCACACGAATGAATTGAAAATTAGCCTTAAAAATCAATGTATTTTACCGAATTCGTACCCATATTTCAGAGTTGACAAGAGGGTTTTCTGAGAGCTATTTATTCCCATTTAAGAATAGTCATATTTTCTGCACATAAAGAAAATTCGATACCTACACTAATCCCTGCGGTGTCCATGTGAAAAAGTTATAGCTTGTTAGCGAAAACCACCTACTTGGTGACTGAAAGTTCCTGATTCAATTTCTGGCCAATGAAAATTAATGCTTTCCCCCCTGTTGGGCTCCCGCTTGTTTTTGTACTCAGAAAATGCCATTTTGAGCAAGAAATGGGATGATTTTCATTTCTTGCTGTAGTAATTTTGATAAAAACAAACTGCTTAAGTACTATCGATTGGAAGTAATTTTAATCTCCCCATATTATTTTTTTAACGGTCTATTATTATAACCATTATTTTTTTAACGTTCTGTATTACAGCACCTGGAGAGGATTTTTCAATGCAGTCGGAATTCTGATCATTCATCAATTAGTCACCTTAAGTATTTCCTGTTGATAGTGTATCGCCCCTCGTAGCCGTAGGGCGCCCGTTTTTCGCGGCGCCGCGGACGGAATCCATGCGCTAACGAATAATTTCGTTCTAAATTCCGAAACTCAAGCTCGCATACAATTACCATTTATCCTTCTCGGAATGAGCGCTCCCATTTTGAGGTTTATATTTTGGGACCTTAAATCAACACCCGGGGGAGTTGGTTTGCAGCTGCTCGCACTCCGATCCGGAGATTCTCGGCCCCGATCCCCGTGTAAACGAAGACTTAGGCGCGAGCGGAGGTGTACTCTTTGCGCGCGGGTTCCCTGCGCATTTGTTTCCCCTTCCCTCCTCTGGCCAACCCATCCCCCTCCCCCTCATCTCACCGTTACGTAACATCTCTTCCCCCAACCCCCCCTCACATATTTACTTCGATTTACTCCGCTCAACTGAGCACTGCTCTCTCCGACCTTGTGCTAATGAAGGCAACCGGCTCGGTAATGAGCATGGCATCCTTATGGCTCGTGTTCCATACCAAATTTCATTATTAATGTTTTGATACCTTTCGCAGCACCGGTGAAGCTTTTTCATCTTTTTTTTCCTATCATCTCCAATGACCGAGGCTCCGATGTTTTTTTCCATCAGCCTGCTTGCTTGATTTTGATTTTTTCCTCTGGTTTCCATCCCTCCCCTCCTCCCTCGTCGAACCTGCGAATGTCGCGTTTATTTGAGAGCCTGGCGTCCGGTGGGGGAGGGGTGACTTAAACCAAATTGCTAGTTATTACTCGAGGAGTGGTTGGAAAATGAGTTTTGTGACATTCTTAGCATCAAATATTCGCTGAAAATGGCCATTGCTTTCGTTCCATGCAAATTTGGGTTTTAGAATGCATAGCTTCATTTTAAGCGACGAAATGCACGGTTTCTTGTGATGATTTAGCATTCATTGCCTCTTCTAACCGTCTTTGAAAAAAATCCTTTGCCGAAGACGCATTGATGGGGAGAGGACTTGAGTGTCTCTTGCTGGAGAAAAAAGGAACCGTTGATTCATTTACAATTCCATTACTTACCCACTCTTACTTAATGAAAATGAAAATGTTTTTCCATGTAATATTCTACGACCCAGGTTTCGGCTCACACCGTCATTATCACGTCTGAAGATGACGCTGAAATATGAAACCTGGGTCGTGTAATAAGTATTCTATTATAAAAAAGTACGTTACAGGTTTTTATTTATAATAAATCATTTGCATTATTTAACACCATGAACTACGTAGGTAATTTACTTATTTGTACAATCGTTAATGCTAATCCCGATTAATTGGGGGATGAACGGGGCCGATGAACTAAATTTTCTGGATGTTAAGGTGAATTTTTGAGCTAATATCTGCATTCCGTATGGGGTAATCGACCATAAAAATCTCATGGGCAATGGGTCACAGATTCCCCTTTAAGTGACCATGGTGCAGCCATCTTTGGATTGTCCCCCGTTCTTTGAAGCAGCCGATTCCGACGTCCGCGTCGATGATGATCTATGTTATCTTTTCGTGGATATTGTCGAATTCGATCCCTGGTAGATGCTGGAATCAGTCTCTCTACTCGCAGAAAAAAAGCGAAAAATGTCGTCCAAAGAACCTTTTAATCATTTTTGTCGGAACCCGTGAGGGAAATTTCCACTGAATCCACCCAGCCACCTCCGTGGCAGTAGCAGCCGGGATATCATCTGCGTCCCTTTGGTTCCCGACAGGAAACACTTGAGTAATTATGTTCCAGTGCACGATAGGGATGGCATATTGAAGTCATTACTCGGGCTTTTTCGGGCAAGGCACTGCACCTCAAGTGCAGTATTCAGTGTCACAACTTCTTTCAGATATCGAGCTTATCTCGTTTCCATCATCGGCAGGCGACTGCATTTTATGATTGTTTGAAATAAATGCTATTATGTAAAATGGATTAAAAATCATTTTTCAGAAAAAAATTTCGGGCAACTTACTTTGGAAAATATTTGACGATATTATTGACGTCATATAAGTAGAATACATATGATGAAAGCTAATCGTGCCGGTTATTTGAGTGTTCCATTTAATTGAGCTCTAGGTGATCAAGAGTACACTGTATGTGAACTTGAATTTGGTACATAATTGATTCTCTTGAAGTCTAGAAAACAATTATACATATAAAAAATTGATTGGTTAGTTACAGTATAACAAGAGCTGATTTGTGCATGTCAGAAAATGGATTTTTTTGGATACTTTTGAGGAAGTTACCGTTACTCTTAATAGCTTTTTATATCTTTTGTTACTCTAGGAATAAAACAGAAAAGTGAGAAATGCCAAAACTAAGAATCGGTAAATACAGCAGTTATAAAAGCATTCTCTCTCTTACAATTGATATTCTAGAGAATTTATCTTGGAGTTTATTCCTTAAAATGGTAGTTTGCATTGCTAAAGAAGGTTTTTTGAAATATTAAATATATTATAGCCTATTAACGATTCCATAGTTAGGTCTACATTGCCGTAGCTTCATCGAGTACTACCTATCTCAGTGGATGACAGCTAGCTCCTCTACTGTCTTCATAATAAGGGCCAAAATTAACACCCCTTAGAATTAGCACTTTTGTTTCTATGGAATTTCCATTCTTCACAACCAATTTCCAATTCGGTAACACAGTTCACTTTTAATATCACATAGCAATAAAACATCTTCCTTTTTTCTCGTATTTTTATTGTGTGGTGAGATATTCTTGTCTCCTTAATAAGCGATTTTCCCATCTTTTTTCAAGAGTTTCCCCTGAATTGGAGTATACTCAGAATTTAAAAAAAATCATAAATTGCGGAAATTTGAGGATATAATATAAAATAAAAAACACTACAAGACGCAAATTGTTGTTCGACATATTACCTGAACATATTTTCAACTTGTTATCCGGGTATCCATGTATTCATAACAATTTTCTTTTTCAGGAAGGTTCCAACTAACCTGAGCATATCCTCCAGGGAGGTGGTCTTAACGTAGGTACATCTTCTTATCTTTTACGATAACATTTTTTAGTCTTTCCCTCCCTTATCTCTCCTCTGCATTGCTGACATTAGTTTTTTTAATTCTTTTGCAGTTTAAATTTTTTAATTTTTCTGGTATTTATGCTCTGAATGCGTTAATTTTATCATGGTGTGATGATAAACCAAATCGTTTTCAAAAGCTTATAACATTTAGGTACAGTATAATAAGTTTATACGAGCAGTGTGGCAGTATTACAATATGACTGTTGCCTCTCTTTATCTTTTGCGAAAGTACTCCTTTCCTTACCCTCAATCTTGTTTGGCGGTGACTTAATATTGAAAATTTTCATGATATAATATAAAAGAATTATTTATGCTCTATTTTTTTTAGTTTTAAAATGTCTCTCAATTCGTAGGTATAGCATATACTCTCGCCAGAGTGGGTGCAAAATATACGAGTATTGCGTGGCGTAGTGGAAGATTCCGATGGTGCCTAGCGTGGGTGCCTTGGATTTACTTACCATTCCACCATGGGGTTGTTCTCGTAGGAATTGTTTGTTGTTGTCTTCTTAGGCCGCTCTATTGTTGAAATAGAAAATCATTTAATCTTATCACGGCGTATTTTAAATTTTATGAGGTCGACTTGGTGCGTTTTCTGACACACTCCCATGATTTCATGTTCTTTCTGCGACTCATGTCCACTGTATCACATACATTTTCAAATCACTATTTACAGATTGCCCAATGGAAATTATGTAATATTGAACTTTTCGTACTGTTAAACACATTTATTACATTGAAATTGATTAACGAAGTATATGATGGATTATTTTTTTTGTTCATAATCATCCTTTTAAACACAAGGAACCTTCCTTTGTGAAACAACACTATAATCATTTATTTTCCCCGCCATCCGATATTTTCTCAATATTGAACGCTTTGGTAGCTCTGCGAGAGTGTTTTAAGACGCCGTTTTCCCGAATCGAAAGCTCAAAGGTGAGCTTTCGCTCCCGTGTTTATGGGCGTGACATATACGACAGAGGAAAGATCTGCTGGGAAACACAGACAACCCTTGATCTTATAGGTTCCCTCTCCAAACTTGGTCGTAACACGGGTGCTCTCCGTTATGATTGCATTGTGGGCCACCTCCCCACGTCCTCCGCCTCCACCAACCCTTATCGTGTCATCTCCGCAAAAGGGGGGGGGGGTGGTGGGAGGTTGAAGGCGCACTTTCAAATAACCCTTATTATTACTCCCCTGTCTCGACGTGGATAGGTGGTGGGCATTTTAAAGCACCCTTTGCGCTCCTTCCACCGCGCCCCGTCACCTTTCACGCGAGTCGGATGGCAATCCCTAATCCGAAGGATGCGATCCCCTTCGCGACGGAGGGACGTGGATGCCGTCCAACCCTCGGGTGATTCCAGAAACGGGATCGGCACTCGGGATCGTCTTTGCCGTGTCGCTCTCGTGGGAATCTCCTCCACCTCGGCCGAGAAGTCTTAAAATTTTCAAGACCAATCGTTTCGCAGCCCTCCTTTTTGGTGCGTCTCACCCCCAACGTTTACCGTTCCGGTCTCCCCGTTTCGCGGCACGGGGGTCCGAAGATATTGATGGACCCCGTTAAGTTATTTTATTTTTTTTGACTTGAGATGTCTTTTGGATTTGACCCAGAAAATTTTCTATCGAATCACGGATCGGGAAATGCTCCAGCGCCTTAATATGTGTCTCTTTGATTTTCTGCAACAAAGTTTCTCGGATACCCACTTTATTTTAGCATGTTTAAACAAAATGAAAGAAATCAATAATGGATCGATTTTTTTCCAACTGCAACACAGTTTTAAGTGCTTGTTGTGTGTCCCCTAGTCCTGTTTTTCAAAATTGAGCTCAAAATTGTTGGATAATTCCATTTCAGGCGTTGGCGCATATATTTCTCAAAGTCTTTCAAAGTTTAAAATTTTCGGTGTGGCGAGGTGTTGGTGAAGTTTGACTCCAAGTTCCAGCTAATTTAAACGTCAGTTACGAACCGAAATAATGGTAAAAACTGATGAAAACAACGATTTGCTACATTTAATCTAATCTAGGCAGTCTAACTTGAGGTGATATGGTGTAATAATAATGAAATTAAATATTAATTTTCCTCTGCGAATTATTTCGTCCTACGTTTTCAAAGCCAATGCATCATCTTCAGGTACAAAAATTCGGACATTAAAAACCTGTATTTTTGCACCTGCAGATGCATTGACATCGAAGCGCGTTAGATTATTTTATATTACTTTCTGCCTTCATGCATTCATATTAGCGATTTTTCGATTTATAGAATATCTATCGGCTTGAGTGGCTTCAATTTTATAACAATTCTTCTCTTGTATAGTCACCGCTATCGTCATAACGCACGTACCTATACCATCAGCATGATGAATTTCTCTTGGGGGGATTTGTGGCTCTGGGAGCACATTAGTTTTAGCTAGGAATTCGTTCTCTAATTCCTCTCTCTCATTTTTATTTCAAGTGGCCATGGATTTTAGTTGCTTACCCATGGATGAAAAGCTTCTCTAGCGGAAAACTGGCTTGTTCCGGTGGATGATGGCGTTGTTTAATATGGGCCTCGGCCTGCTTCTCCTCGTTACCCTAGGATATTTTTATTTGATTTTCTAGTTCATCCGAGGCGGTGGTCGGGTGGGTGAGTGCATTCATTTGATCATCATTGCAGGAAAATAACATTCTTTTTGCACTGAAATAGCTCAGAGAGGAAGATGACCTAGATTTTAGCGTCCTTTCTCTCTTAGGGATTTAAGTAGCATGGTTTTCCTTCCTCTTTGCCTCAGGGGGACTTGGGGCCTTTTCTTGAACTTCATATTGCCTCCGCGCAATACGGACGAAGGGAGGAATCGGAGGAAGGGAGTGAGTGTGTAGTTACTTCCACAAGAACATCGAATTGGATATTTCCACGTATGCTTGGCGAAGTTCAGTCTTCGGTGGATATGTTCAGCTCTGGGAGTTAACACATTGAAGCACTTGTTTATGAAATATAAAGGTCAAATGAGAATGCCATGCGCTCTCAAGCGACCTTAAGGTCCGGATTCATCAATTATTAGGTTGACTTAAGAGATTTCGAGGAAGAGGGAGTGCCATTCAGCAAAGAGCATTCACGTTTGTTTTTATTTTCTCCCGTGGTGACATTCTTCGTTGAGCCGAGTTTACAGGTTAAGCAATGGTACATCCATCCCATGATCTTTGCCTGAAGAAGATGGCCTTGGTAATTGAAAGGGGGTAATTGGAAGATAGGGTTGCTTTGCGATTTTATCCTCCCCTCCCGACTTCCCCGCGATCTGTAGTGCAGTCATCCCACGATCTTTGCCTGATTGCCTTGCCATCGAAACGGCGTTGGATTTTCTCCCCTTCATTTTTCCATTTCCTTTTGACCCTTACTCTTGTTTTCCTGCTGTCTTCCCTTTCCTTGCCATACATCACATCCTACCTTTCCCTTCTACCGGTGACCATCCGCTGTCAAGAGCCGGAAGGATGTCGCGAAGTCCACCTGGTCCCACTGACGCCCACCAAGGGACTCACCAGTGACGAGCACCGTGAGTTATTTCACAATCCCTTCTCAATCCTTACCTTTCCCTCATCCTTATCCTCAATCTCCTTCTCCCCACCTTTCCCATTATTATTGGCCATTGATGCCTTGTTTCTCCTAATGTTTACACGTCGCCAAACTAGAGGTCCCATATAGCATTCCTGAAGAGTGTTTAATTCTAAGCTAGTTGTTGATAAGATCCACTACTGTGCCTGAAAGTAATCAATTTGAGCTGATTCGTCTCCTACGGAAGCTGTAGATAGTAATGCTTCCTGTAAAATGCCTCCATATCTGTTGCATTTCTCTATAAACTCGATATGCTTTTTTATTTGAAGGTCATTATGTACCAAATTTAGGAAATAAGGATATATAGGAAATATCGATCAATTTATGGATATGTACTAATATTCTTTATAAAATTCGCTCTGGATGACCTTTTAGAATATTTAACTTAATTTAACTTGAGAGAGGTTATTTTTATTCTGTTGTGTTTCATTACTTGTTTTATTAGGTTTGCGTTTAAAAATAGAAATCGTATTATAGGCACGTTGACGGCTTTTTGAGAATTTATCGAAGGAGGAGGATCTCCACACCATACTAATGCTCTAACTCAGCCTTATAACTATATTCTTCGTAGTCTAATTATCGTATAAACGGAATTCACCAAAATTCGCTCACTCTTGGAGTGTGATTTAGCTCCATTTATATTATGGTCTCGTTTGTAAATCTCACAACAGGCAGGAAATATTAAAATCAATTATTACAGTAATAACGCCGATGCAGTACTACAGGGCTATTTCGTTTTTATTTTGTACCATTTGATCATGCGTGGTATACCTTCTTTAGCGTAAATTGTAACTTCGCATCGAGTTTTCTATCATGGCGTTAAAGAGGTGGTCTTCTGTTATGCCTAATGCAAACATCGCTACACGATAGCTTCCTTCATAATAACTAACGTTGAATTTTACTGAACCTGTAATAGCGTTCAATAAAAAATTACATCTACATCTTACACCCTGCAAACCGCCGCGAGGGCGTGTGGCTGGGGGTGTTAGGTCATCAGCCATTAATAAAATATATTGCATCTATAACATTGATTCAATTTACATTCGGAATACACTAATTCTGTTGATCTAACTGCTTTGTAATAAAAACGATCATTTAAAACAAAGGTTTTTTAAAATTCAAAAATTGCATAATATTTCATGTACCTTATTGCACGCGCTTGACTGAAAATTCAATTCTATTCCGGAATACATTTTTGTGTGCAGGATTTCAGCCGTTTTAAAATCAGTCCCATTTTCTGCATAGGTTAACATTGCCAAAATTAGTAAGAACAGGTAAAATGGATATTGATGAATGAATAGAAAGTGGAAAATGAATTCCTACATTAAATAGTAAGGAATTTTCCAGCTGTTTGAACACGATTACACCAAGATTATTGAAATTCTAAAATTTTTTAAGCCTTTTAGCAGCCCTGAACGCTTAGGTTTTTGTTATTTCTTAAAGTATTTATTTAAAAGAATTAAAATATTGAATTACCAGCAAAAGAAAAGCTAGTTATAGCACAAATAATCTAACACCCAATATGGTCCTGCTAAGCCCTCATAGGCTTGTCAGCAGGGGCCATTTACATCGTAAATAAGAATTTTATACATTTATATACTTATCTACACAAAAATACATATTTATTTCCTTTACATAAACATATATATATACACAGTAGATAAGCGCATAAAGGCGCATTAATCAAATATTAAAACATTAAAACTACGACGTTAAAATGAGGTTTGAATTAACATGATGAAAATAAATTTTCATTAGTTTAATAAATGATGAGGAAGTTTCCTCTTTGACCGCTATGCGCGTCGATTTAAAGGATTAGATAAGTAACTCTAGAGAGTTGGGTGCGCATGCCTGGGTTTGAACATATTACTTTTTCGCCTCAGCGCTCCCAAGAGTAAGTGATTGAAGATCGTTGAAAAGAGTGCGGGGAGTGAGAGCTCTTTTTAAAGACAAAAGGCCCTTCTCGCCGTCTGGCTCGGAGTGCACTTTTCGAATGCACTTGGGAGGACCTCTTTAGGCGGCGGCGGAAACCTTTCATCCCGCCAGCCTCATGCGCCCGGATTAAACTGGGAACTTAACCTTTCTTGCATCGCAAAAGAGAGCTCTCACGCCTTCCAAAAGGGCTCTGTCCATAGAGGTGTGTCCAACTCCACATGCCTCCTCATGCCTTAAAGCAAGCTCCCTTAGCTACCGGCAGAATTATCAGAGCTCTGTCCTTGACCTTTCAGACCATTACCCTGCCAGAGACACAATTCATCTTCATGAAACGGGCATGACTTTAATGGTCATCTAGTGCTATGATCGTATCGAATGTGTCCGTAAATAAATCCAGGGATAATTTTGAACATATTCATAAATGGACAGCGTCATTTTAAATAAATATCAAATTGAAAATATTTCGATGTATACTGTGCATTTTACTCATACTATTTTTTATACAGTGCATAAAAAATTAAAGTTTGCACCTGAGCAAATATAATTAAAAATTCAATTGCTAGTAAAAAGTTTTTCTTTTCGATTGGTGAAATATGACTGGAGTGATAAGAACTCGTTTTTGTGTATCACCGATGATAAAAACATTTTTGTGTGTGCTGTCCACATTCTTTCATGATCCACTCTTTCGTCACCCTACCTTTCCTATTTTAAACACTTAGTTAGTCCTTACCGACCGCATTTAGTCAACATTTATGCTTCATTTTCCACTCTCAATTCCTATACAATAATGAAGAGGGAAGTTCTCTTTCTAGAACTGACTTAGGCATGCCTTTTTCTGCCATATACATGTTAGGCACATTCTTTTTGAACAAGTAGCAATTAAGTACATTTTAACTGTCCTTACCAGTTCGGTTAATTTATGATAAACATATTAACGATAAGTAGCATGCAGTGATGGCGAAATTTTTTCTCATTTAAAACCTGTGAGGGGGATGCTGGGCACACGTGGCGCAATGCTAAGGGGGAGGGTTAGGAAATTTTGATCTGATGGGAGGAGAGAGGTGGGGAAAATATATGGCTGTGGATTAGAAAATTCCGAAACGCGTTGTTATTATTTCCTGTCTCTGTTTAAAGCCTGCAGTCGTGGACGTGGAGACGCAACCGAAGTCTGACTATGTGAGCATAATGCTTAATTCCTTTCAATTTACGAGTAAGCGAAATAAAATATTTCAAATATTTCTAAAAAATAGACGCAGTCCCTTTTAATTGCCAAAATAATTTTTAATTAATTTTTTTGGAATAATAAAGGTGAAACGCTCGAATTTATTCTTTTTTTATTACGTGTGTATTATGTTTTCTCATTTCTTAGTTCAAATTTAGATTCTTTTATAGCCCGCGTGTCAAAGTAATTTCTTCATGTCGTTGCTTTGCAGCGAAGATTTGTGGCGTGTGTTTGGACTAGATAAAATTCAATCTGGGTTCCAGGGCATGCGGAGAAAAGCAAATATTTCTCTCGGGATCTGTCAAATAATGATTTACGAGTTGCAGTGTGTTGTTTAAGGTGTTAACCTTCCCGTTCAGAACACGCTAGAGATGTCTGTTGGTGGCTCATTCTTTACAATTAGGCTTAAAAAGTTCATTAGGTTCTGATAAACTTTCCATGGTACATATACAGTAAGATAAATTTAGTAATGCAGATTGTGTTCTTGTGTTTCGTCATTTACTTTGTTGATATTTTTGGGTAATTTAGTAATGCCTATTAATAGTCTGTACACATTGTGCGTTTGTTTAACAGTTCAAGAATAAGAAATGATTAAACCACCCATAGATCGAAATTAAAAATTAATATTTTTACTAAAATGCATGAATTTTTATTATTTCAATTTTTGTAATGGGATAATCGATTTCGATGATTACGGACCCATTACTGAAATGGGACGCTCAATATTTTTTTAAATATTTAGTTTTCTCATGGATACTAATTCAATATTGATAGATGGGCGTTTTGAATATGGTGGGAGGGGAGAGGAAGCTGGTTGGCGAAATCCGAAGAAGGAAGAAAAAATGGATCGGGGAAATATTGAGAGATAATTAAATTGCTGTAAAAGTAATTTATTCGGCTTAAAGGCCGATAGGAAGTGCGAAGAAGTGATGAGAAAAATAATGGGGGGAGGTTCGATATAAGGGGTTCAAATAAAATGTAATTAAGTACAAATTAGCAGTTTAAGACCAGTACAATAGCTTCCTTTAATAGCTAGAATCTTTGATTTTGTGCAATTTAATCCTATGCAAACCATATTTGGAGCTATATAGCTTCATTTTCAGTTTAACAAAGTGGTAATGAATGAATATGGAGTCTTCCTAAAATTGCCTACGAAATCTGGAAATATTATCAGGATTTTAGATGAGTCATGCTACTGTTAATGAATTGGGGATACGACCTGCCAGCCATCATACAAAATATTTCAAAATCAGTTTCAAGTTTTAAGAGGTCACTTTTTGCCATCGCAAAGTAATTTATTTCCCAAAACCTCACCCACAGTTATTTTTCTTTTTCGCTTCATCCTCCCTTAATTTGTCGACTGCGTAGATCATTGGGTTTTCGAACGAGTTGCGTCACATCTATTGCCTACAAAAAATCTTTCTCTGGATCTAACGTCCGCCAAGTTTTTTGGGATGAAGCGACGAAAGGCCCACGATGCACTTTTTGTTCGCCATTGGTCTCTCCTTTCTCAGGTGCATTACTTCCAATTTTTGCACTTACTGGATTCACGTAACAAAATATTTCCGCCTAGAAATTTGGTCCGATCCGGTCCGAAATTGTCCGAAACAAACTCCGATTCTCAGCATACTACACCGAACGATTTCGTGTTGCAAGAGTTTTGCGGTTCTTACGGCAAGATATCTTACTGGAACGGAAGATCTCTCGATATCAAAAACGACACAGGGACAAATTAAGGAACGAAATTCAGACGTTTTCATTTCTAGAAGCGAGGGTTGACAGGAAACAGAAAAGTCCCTTATAACGTGAATTTTCAAAGATATGTTTCGCCAGTTTTAAAGATACTTCACAACAAACTTTCCCGTTAAAATGAATTTGTGATTATTTTATATAATTTTTGTACCGATTGGACAAACAAGATTGATAAATTGCCGTTTAAATTTAAAACTGCAATTACGAGTATACATGGAGGAAATGATAAGGGAGGCGTGGGAAGAACTAGAGATAGGAGTAAAAGTAGGTGGAAAACTTATCAACTCAGTCAGGTTTGAGGATGATCAAGCTTTAGTTAGCCAATATATAGCCATATAGCTCTACTTACACTATAATATCTAAGCATTAAATATCCACCACTGTATACATATAACATAGCTAATAACGGGTTGTAATTAAAAATATTCACGCAGATTAATGAAAAATAACTAGACTACATAGCATACCATTGTTACCGCTATATTTAGCAATTATTTCGCTTCTGTATTGTACGCGGATAAAAATTGATCATTCACCTGTCCATTTGACCGTTATACAATCTATATAATATTCTTTTCGTGTTATAACGCAGTGTGATAGGGTTAATTATACATTTTTATAATAATTAAAAGAATAGGTGTGCCATAGCATAGCCAGAAACATCAGACTATGCTGAGCTGTGATGATGTCGTCAACATCATTGGCAGTTTCACCCTCTGGCCGAGTCTGATTTGCACGCAAGAATATTCATTTTCCTCTCTCTTCCCACTATTTATCTTTCGGCACTTTTGCCCAATCCTCTCTTCGTCTCTCTGTCTCTCCTCTCCTCCACTCCATTTATCCACCAATCCCGTGGTCCTCCTCTAGCCCCGCATCTCCATTTCACATAAGCTTCTTGGTTTTTCGCCCCCTCTCATTATTTTCATTGTGCTACCCACCTGAGCTTTGCCGCCTAGTATATCCTCTCCTTTTACAGTTCCTCCTATATTATCTCTCTGATTTTCTCACATCTTATCCTGTCTATTCTAGTGTTTCCACCTGAGCTTCTGAGAAATTTCTCTCCCTCATAGTTGTAACTAGCTGACATGCTTGTACCGTGCTCAAAATTTCTCTTTATCGTCCATGTATCGGAAACATATGTAAGGATAAGAGCATAGTAAGTCCTGTAGATAATTCATATTCTCCTTTGGGGAACTTCTTTGCTCCGTATCAAGCCGCCGATCCTTTTCATAAAATATTCTTCTTGCTTCCGCCCCCTTTCACTTATTTGTCTGTAATTTCTTCTATATTTCAGCACTTTATTCCTTAAGTACGTGAAACTCTCCACCTTATTTAACTGTTTTCTTGCGAGTGTAATTTCAACAGTAATCATCTCTGCCTTTCTTGTTTTGACAATAAACTCGCTCTTCTTTTTTTAAGCTTCATTCGATATTGTCTCACCATCTCTGTCCAAACATTAAGCTGTAATCATACCTCCTCCTCTCTATTTCTCCAAATCATCAGGACATCTTTAAAGACTAACAGCTTCATATTTTCTTCACTAATTATTTCTGCCATCATTTACACTATCTCATCCATTCAAATAGATAAAGTAAGGGTGATACTATACTACATTTTCTACTCTAGCCTGTCTGTTCATTTCCCCACTTTTAAAATGGCACATACAATTTTTTCATTCTCTCAACCGTACATTTCAGAGCTCCATTGTTTCCCAAGACCAACCACACGTTGCTTCAACATACTGTTTGATTTCCCTTCTTTTTGGTGTTGTTAACTTTCTTTTTCAATGTTATTATATAAAATTATGCAAAACCTAAAAATAAAAAGAGATGTTCAGAAGAAGGACAGTTTTGATTTAAACATTGATGCATCACCTTTGATTGCACCTTTGTTGCATATATTTTTTATTAGAAAATGTTTCTCATAACAGAGGTAAACTATTTTTGTTTCAGGATGAGTACATATTACTATGGAAAAAATTTTCCTCAGTAGAATCTAGACTATATGTTATAAAACGCGGTTTTTTATTGTGGTTGCATTCATTCATTTATATTATAAATTTTGGAAAAAACAACGTCGAAAAATTGAAAACTCTGGTGTGGAAAACTGAAAACGTTCTGGTGTTTTGATCTTTATTAAACCTCGGTTTGTGCATCATAAAACCTTCCGACTCGTGTGATGTGCTTCGCGCTAGTGTGGACTTTTCTCTTCACGACACTTTAGCATTCTTCGAAATTATTTCAGTTTTTGATATTCTCGTTCACTAGTTTATAAAGGGGGTATTGCACGAAGCGAATTCCTAGTTCTCTTTCATGGCATTGTCATATTGGAGCAGAGGTGTGAGAGGAGTAATCCGAGGGGGTGGGGCCTGCGTCACCCGAAAGACGGATAGGTATCTCGTAGGTTTGATGCTCTGGGTGAAGCAGGCGGAAATTTACGCGGTTCTAATTGCTCTTTCGTTTTCCCCTCCTCGAAACGCATTTTCTCGTGTGGCCGTCCGCGGATGCCCCGACCTGTTGTTGCCTGCACCTCGCCTCGTCTCAACTCCCCGTTTTATTAGCGTCGTAAACGCGAGGTATTCACTTTACTACGCTCTTTTGTGTTTCGGTTTAATTAAATGTCACTGACAATGGCGCATAAAACTATGGGAAATGTTTTCGTGAGGTAATTGAATTTTACAGAAATTTACGTAGTCGGTTCTGAGTGAAGAATATCCAGCGTCCTTCGCAATCTGCTGTGGGGAAAACAACTATGCGTGAAATGACGGCAAAGGAGATGATCAGCTAATGTCAGCTTCCATTAGAAAAAAACATAAAAAAGGCATAAATAATTTTTTAAATGTGATGTCCTTGAACGGTTATGTCGTACGAAATTTACACAATGGCGATTCCATGTTTTTTATAACGCTTGGAAAATAGTTCTTGGTAGCTAAAATGTCAGCCTTAGATTAATTATTCTTATCTCATTTTTAATGAAGTTTCTTGTTAGTCGCTATCGGTTGAGGCTTCGCATGTCTCCTGGAGAGACGTTGAAAATACTTGCAGTTTTAGCTACATGATTATAAGAGCGTTCCCTACTTTTAGTCAAGCAACGATTGGACTCGTTTTTCATTGTGGATGGAATAAATGCACCCATTGACTCTTTCACCCTGAAGAAATAAAAGGAATTGACTGCATCTCAATATTATAATATTTATTTTTCCTTCCCGGAGTAAAGCAGTAAACAAACGCTAAATAAATATAGTAAGGAACAACTATGGTAATAATCCAAGAACCTAATTGTCATATGACATTCATATGGTGACTGTATAACATTCAAAAGACTTTGCTTATTGAAGGAGGATGTCCTAATATGCCACGCCTCATAATTTTTTGGTAGCACATTGAAAACTATGTAGACGTATAGCAACGCCTAACAGCTTAGATGCTAGCTCCTTGATCCATTGATCCATTGTGTTGTTATTTTTTAAATTATGACTGCATCCTTCATTATGTGACTGAAAGAGGAACCATCTATTTTAAATTCCGCGACCAATAACGATTTACCGGATGCCTGAAAGCATTCTGCAGAATCTCCACGAGACATTCGTCAACGTTTGAGTATATTCATACATACGCACACATACAACAAAGCCAATATTAGTACATATGGTGATGTAACATGAATTACAGTTGAAAAAGAAGAAATTACGGAATTTTCGGTCCCTGAATACCGTGGAAGAATGAAGATGTACATATAATTGTGCATTTTCTCGTACTTTACTATATAATAGCTAATTGACGATGGAAAATAGGGCACTTTTCCACATTTTTAAAATATTTTACTTACGACGTGCGTTTAAACTCTCTGAGCCATTAGGTACAAGACTTGGTACATTAAGTACAGATATTTCTCATGTACCTGTTGGAGGCTCAGTTGATTGAAACGTGCATCGTAAATAATTCTTTTATGGAAATGGAAAAATGTTATATTTTCGTTCATTGCCATGGGTTCCTTCCACCTCAACAAGCTTGACAATGTGATTCATAGTGGCTTTGGTTTCTCCCCTTCTAATATCAAGTAAGCATTACTAAATCTGCTCACGCGTTTTAAACACACGAATAACTAATTCCGTGGCTTCGTTGCTATACCTGCTATAGTGGAATAGGTGAGGTTGAAAACTTTCCCCGCATGGGAAAGGTTGACAACTTCGTTGAAGATAAGCCTTAAAGGCACATGGATGAAGGTTGATCGTAGATCGCAGATTGCTGAAGTGGGCACAATTCAGTGTTACCTTTGGCATTTTAGTCAAGTGTCGTATATATTTGCAATGGTTTTAATCATATTACAAATCGAAAATGTTTTGATAAAATAATTCAGAAATATTAAAAGAAGGCCCAAGGTCATATTTTTGAAAATGTATTACAATAAGAAATTACGCGTACGGAATCAATTTAAAAACCAGGACAGAGACCAAACTGATCAGGAAGGGAACAAGCCTCCAATGAACGACTTTCTGGATTGAAACTTGAGTTTACTCCCGTAATCGAGAATATTAGCCTCAGCCTCACGCTTGTTAGGAAATGAAGACTGAATAAAAAAATTAGGACCTCTATATCATATTGCCTTATCGTTTGTGCACAATTCGCAATCACTCATGATGCAATTTAATTACAAGGGGGGGCTCTCGTGGAACTGACGTCTATTTATTTTGCTTGACAAGTTATATTACTTATTTCGTCGAGTATCCACATTTATGAAACAAATGGATTTTTCCCTAACTCAGCCTGCAACACGGTGCTGTGGGTAGGGCCCGCAGGGGTATCGTAGGGATGTAAATTTATTGCTGTAGGAGAAGGTCATCCATCTTCCCTTTCTTTCCCGGATCACGTAACTTGTTTCGCTGTTTGTTAGTTTCTGGAGCGGGGGTAGGGGGATATCACGGCCAAAAAAAATATAAAAGTGTGTGTGTTTGGGGGGGGG